>AWOL01S0007957.1:260053-280325 GCA_000715115.1 Nicotiana otophora | reverse complement strand
AATTTTTGGTATGATTTGTTATTTGCCTACCATGTCCATGTAGAGCTAAATTTCACGTTCTAGGGTTGTGGTTCTTTCATGACTATTGTTATTCGAATATTGATTTTAATTTTTAGTTTATTATAGTAGTTTATTTATTCAATCTTGCGCTTAGTTATTTGATTGGCCGTTCAAAGAGGGAATGAGTAGGGTTTTGGGGTCGTCTCTGAGTTAAAAACGTGAGAGTGAACCTGGGCCGTTGGATCATTTGATCAACAGCCCTGATATTTAGGGGAGATGAGAATTATGGAAATGTTTTAATCCCTAAAACGGGCAGCCATTGGATCTCTCTAATCTGACGGCGGAGATGAGGCCTCAACATAATTAAAGAAAAATAAGAAAATGGGGATTAAACGCGGACCGTTGATGAGTTAGATCAACGGTCCAGATCCATTGTGCTTTCTCTATGAGTGAGAACAATGGGTGACGTGGCAAGTTTAGATTGGCTTAGCGAGAGGGACACGAATCGCCACAGTCGAAAGAGAGGGGGGACTTGGACTGGGTTAATTGCGGATTGGGCTTGTGTTTGGGCCAAATTTAATTAACAAACTGGCCAATTTGTGTTTAGGAGTGCAATTGCAATTATAGTCATTTAGTCTTTAACCTATTTAAAATTAATTTAACTAAATTGAAATAATTCCAATAAAATATAATATGAATTATAATCATCAAAAATACCACTAATTACTATAATTAGTTAATTTATGCACTAAAATATCTTATTTTCCTATTAGCTACACTAACTTCGGATTTATTTTAAAGGTTATGTTGCCAAAAATTGAGAAATAACTTTATTAAATTAATCATATACCTATGTGATGAGTATGAAAATTATTTTAATAGTTTAAAAAGGTAAAATAGCAAATATAATATTTTTGTAATTATGTAGTTACTAAATTACTAATTAACACCATTAACTACTTAAAAATATGTATTATTAATTAGCAAATATATTTAACATATTTATTGAAAATCAATAATTGTAAGTAAATTATTCTAAAAAGAGGGTCAAAATCGGTCGTCAACATACGTACAAAGGCAAGGGATAGAAGGATTCAACTTACCATGGTGCTTGGCCTTCCACCCATATTTGGGGGCCATCTCCTTCCACTGACTGATTTCTGGCGTTGTGATATTTAGAATTTTCTGAACCCATTGGTCCAGGCCATCAACCCTTGATGGTGTCCACCGAGTTGCTAAAACAACGGAGACAAAATGGTCAACAATGATAGGGAGTAGTCTTCTTGCGGAGAAAAGAGATTAATAAATTACGAACTTACGTGAACGATTCCATAATTTAGGAAAGTACAAAGTTGTGGCCGGGATGATATCCATGGTAGCAATGATGACAAATCGCTCCATCCATCCACGGTCATTGTCGTCATCCATGCTGGTGAGAAGGGCGTGATGGCCACGTTTACTGAAATTTATTACTCCCCCACAGAAGATTTTGGGGGAGTAGAGGTTCATCATGTGTTCCAGGGTAAGGTTTTCCCTGTCTTCGTGCACAATCGGTGTAGGCAAACTACCGTTTTCCATATAGAGGGACCTACTTATGCCAAGCAGACCTGGTACCGATGGCATAGCTCCAAAATCACGGGTCGGGCCCCCTGCTCAAAAAAAAGGGACCTAAGGTGAAGGGGTACGTATAGACATACGTAAAACCTTCCTTAGTCAGGAGCAATGATGTTAAGGTCTGGGCAGTTACAGTTCTCCTTCACAGTAGGAATATTGGAAGGGCGATTAGAAGAATGATACCTATTAAAAACCTAAATCCGTGGATGCACAAATCGAAACTTCTCTTGGATGTCATTAACGGTGCTCAAGTGTTTGGGTATGATGGTGCTTACCGTGTGAGGATCAACATCGACATATACCTCTTTATCTTTGCTTCTCTTCGGGCCTCCACCAGAGATTGTTCAGAAGGTTTTCAGAAGATTTCTCGCCAAGAAAGGGATCTTCACCAACTTTCCGGTGACACAAAGATATGACGTCGAAAAGCATAGGGACTATCTGTATAGGGTAAAATTAGTTTAGATTAAATGATCAAATGGCAACACGACATGTGGAATTGAAGACAAGTAGAAAGTAAATTGTGTAGTAACCAGTATCGGGAACAACATCTGCAAATGACATCGTTACAAAGAATAATTGCATTCATGGCCTCTCGTTACATATTCATCAATGGTCCTCTTTATTGTCATTTAAGGGGGGCTTGATCCTAGGATCTTGTTTCCCTAGGTATAGCTATAAATAGTAGATTCAATATCCATTATAACACAGAAAGTTCTCAGCAAAAACTTATGCTACATTCCATTCTCAAGCTAAATAAAATAACTTTACTTGTTGCTTTATATTGCTCTTATTTCTGTCCTCGGAGACAGGCTTGTCATTTTCTTTGATTATTAATCACTAAGTCTTATTTTTAATCCATTTTATTCATCAATTTTGGATCAAATAAGTTCACTTGTCTATAAATCACGTAACAAATTCAAATGTACTGTTTTACAGGTAAATAGAGAAACTGCTTTATTCCTTTGAATTATGTTCTTTCTCACTTTACTTGATGGAAATACCCATAAATTGTAGTTGAGAAAGAATTAATTTCTTAAGTCCACGTTGTATTCCAATTGCACATTGTATTGGGTAAATTTGATTTACATTAAATGATCGAATGACAATATGACACATACCGAAGACAGGTAAAAAGTAAATTGCGTAGTAACCAGCACCGGGAACAATAACTGCAATTGGCATCGGGCTGGCCGATAACATTCAATGAAGAATATTCCCTTGCATTAAATGGTCAGCCGTTCCAGAGAATATTTGCATTCATAGTCTGCCGTTACTTATTCATCAATGGCCCTCTTTATTGTCATTTAAGAGAGCTTGATCCTAGGATCTTGTTTTCCTAGGTATAGCTATAAATAGTAGATTTAACATCCATTGTAACACACCAAATCCTTGGAAAAACTTATGTTACATTCCATTCTCAAGCTAAATAAAATAACTTTACTTGCTGCTTTGCATTGTTCATATTTCTGTCCTCGAAGACATTTCTCTCAGAGCTAGGCTTGTCATTTCCTTTGCTTTTAATCACTAAGTCTTATTCTTAATCTAGTTTATTTACCATTTTGGATCAAATCAGTTCGCTTGTCTATAAACCACATAACAAATTCAACTGTACTATTTTACGGGTAAATAGTTTGGCGCCCATCGTGGGCTTAGATAGCTACGTAATTGAGTTGACCCTTGTATTTGTTACTAACTTGTTTGATTCTTTGTTTCTTAGCAAAAATAAAAATTGGCATCTGACGATGTCAACGTCGCACATGAGTATTCAATCAGTGACGCATGCTATGATGTGGACGAGAAAACCCCGGTCTGTGGAGGACAGTACCCTCGACATGTACGGGAGCTAACTCTCGATGAAGCGGAAGATGAACACGTCGCGAAAATATTAAGGATCTTGAGAGAGCAGCAAAAAGACATCGTGGGCCACCTCTCAAGACAAGGTCAGGTCATGACAGAATTAAAGCAAGTGTTGTCAGGCGCTCCCAACAATGCAAACGGAAGGGGCTCAGCTCCTCCCGGCATTCCTGCAAATCAGGCGGCTCAAAGAGTTGATATAATACCCCAAGGGGTGAGGTTGGCTTCGATGGTGCCGGAGGGACCGGTAGCGGGTCCATTAACGACAATGGCAATGATCCATTCAAAACCGAACTCATGAGTTTCATGGGGTAGATGAACGAGCAGATGGATCAGAACGCGAAGGATTTTCACGCCCCGATGGATCAAATTTCAGGGGCACCACCAGTTTTGAAGGATCCGGATTCGAAAAAATATACTTAGTTGCCATTTAAACCGAGCGCAACACCGGAGTTAATCCCAAAGAAATTCAAGATGTCGGACATACCAAATACGATGGGACTTCGGACCCTTAGGAGCACATCATAACTTATACAATGACTGTGAAAGGGAAGGGGGCCTTGACATGGCATTCGCTTTTACCCGAGCATTTAATTGACTCTTTTGAAATGCTTGAATATTCATTATTAAGTCCCATGCTAGGGAAAGAAAGGTCCAAGCGAGGAAGGTGGACATATTCAAGATCGCACATGATGAGTCTGAATTGCTACGGGAGTTCATGATTAGATTCTAGAAAGAAAGGATATTGCTACCGGCCATACCAGATGAATGGGTAGCAGAGGCATTCACAAAGGGTTTGAACCAGAGAAGCTCTGACGCCTCCCAAAAGTTAAAGGAAATCCTGCTCAAATTCCAAGCAATCACATGGGCGGATGTCCATAACCGCTATGAATCAAAAATAAGGATAGAAGATGATCAGCTCGGGTTTCCGACATCAACCATGGGGCGGGACCCAGACAAGAACCGAGATAAGTTCAAGGATGATTTTGATACAGGCCGGCGATCTTCTAAAGGCTACTTCTTGCCTTACGATAGAGCCGAGGGATGTGGCGGCAAAGGGTTTCGGTCCTCGGATAGGTTCGCTCCCGAAAGAAGAACTGGTCGTGGCTGGAACAATAGATCATTGTAACAAAAAGAAGTACGGGGTACCCAGGATTCCACATATCCCAGGTTATCAGATTACAATTTCAACATCAGTGTAGTGGCATTGGTATCGACAATGAGGAATATCAAAAAAGTAAGATTCCCAAAGCCAATCAGATCGGATCCCAACCAGCATGATCCTAACTTATGGTGTGAGTATCATGGGACTCATGGCCACATAACTGGGGACTGGCATCACATGCGCGAGGATGTGGCAACGTTATTGAAAAATGGCCATCTCTGGGAATTCTTGAGCGACCGAGATAAAAGCAATTACGTCCGCAGCTGGTACAATGCATAACCCTCGAAGATAGGAGAATACCCTCCTCGGTTGACTATCAACATGATTTTCGGAGAGAGCGAAATCAATGGCGTAACCTTCTCGGTGACAAAGAAACCAAAGGTATCAGTGACCCACATCAAGAGACTCAGGGAAATCGCCGAAGACGACATCACCTTAATGGAGGAGGACGCTGACGTAGTTCTTCTGCCGCATAACGACGCCCCGGTAATCTCTCATAATGTTCTAAATTTCAAGATTAAACGTATTTTGGTTGACCCAGGAAGATCAGCCAACATAATTCAATAGAGAGTGCTGGAACAAGCCAAATTAATCGGAAGTATCATTATGGCAATGAAGCTCCTTGTCGGGTTCAACTTGTCAAGTGTGATGACCCGAGGAGAGATCCTGCTGCCCACGAACGTTGAAGGGGTAACAAAGACCACCTTATTTGAAATGGTGGACGGAGACATGGGCTATAACATAATTCTTGGTAGATCATTGTTATATGAGATGAAGGCCATACCATCAACATATCACCAACTGTTGAAATTCCCGATCCTAGAGGTAATCAAACAGATAAGAGGAGATCAACCTCCAGGAAGAGAAGTGAACATAGTGTCGATTTCCAGCAGTTAGAGGAAGGAGCCCAGCAAATAGCAATTATAGGAATCGACCCCTACTCCCATGCCAAGTGAAGATGATAAGGGCTAGGAGTTGTCGAAATCCTACTAGGTACCAAGATACTTTCAAGTACCAAAAGAGACAGACGTGACCAAATCCACAACAGAAGAACACGAGCAAGTGTCCTTGTTCGAGGAATTCTTCGAGAGGAAGTTTCATTTGGGAACAAGACTCAATCCCAAACTCAAGTAAGGATTTATCAAATTCTTTAAACCTAACGTTGATTGTTTTACATGGTCGCACTCGGATATCATAGGTATCATACTAGAGGTGGTCGTGCACAAGCTAAGCCTGGACCCGAGAGTCCCTCAGGTAAGGCAAAACAACGCTCCATAGTCGAGGTCAGAAATAGGTTTGTTAAGGAAGAGGTAACTAGACTACTTGACATCAGTTCAATCCGGGAAGTAACGTATCCCGGATGGTTAGCTAATGTAGTTGTGTTTTCAAAAAAGAATAACAAGTTTCGAATATGCGTAGATTATAAAAACTTGAATAAGGCGTGCCCTAAAGACTTGTTCCCATTACCAAACATTGATCAAATGATTAATGCAACAGCCGAGCACGAGTTAATGAGTTTCCTTGATGCTTATTCCGGGTACATTCAGATTAAGATGAACCCGGAGGATCAGGAAAAAGCCTTATTCATAACGAATTTTGGCACATATTGTTACAATGCAATGCCCTTCGGGCTTAAAAACGCCGGAGCCACTTATCATAGGCTCGTGAACAAGATGTTCAAGAAGCAAATAGGTAATACAGTTGATCATTTAAAGCACCTCCAAGAAACCTTCGATATCTTGAGGAAGCACAACACGAAGCTCAACCCGAAAAAATGCGCGTTCGGGGTTGGCTCCGCTAAGTTCTTGGGGTTTTTTGGTTTCACAAAGAGGGATCGAGATAAATCCTGATAAGATCAAATCTATCGAGGACATCTCAGACCAGTTAACAAGCATAAAAGAAGTACAGAGGCTAACCGGAAGATTGGCCACATTAAGCAGGTTCATCTCTCGATCCTTGGAAAAATGTCATCACTTCGGAAGAAGAAGAAGAAGAAGAAGAAGAAGAAGAAGAAGAAGAAGAAGAACAACAATTTTGAATGGACTCCGGAATGTCATCAGGCCTTGAAAGACATGAAATGTTATCTATCAAGCCCCTTGCTATTATCAAAACCGGGGGAAGGTAACAATTGCTAATATACTTAGCGGTCTCGAAGTTATCGGTAAGTGCCTTTCTAGTCCAGGAGGACGAAGGTACACACGTTTCATTCTATTATGTTAGCAAAATTTGTTCAAGAGTGGAGACTTGTTATCCGCACCTCGAACAACTGGCCTTAACTCTCGTAGTCGCATCTCGAAAGCTTAGGACCTATTTTCAGTGTCACCCAATAGTCGTTATGACAACCTTCCTCTTGCGAATGTTCTTCACAAGCCTGAGTTATCATCCCGGTTAGCCAAATGGGCAGTTAAAACTAGTGAGTTCGATATTGAACACAAACCTAGGACTACAATCAAATCACAAGTTTTGGTCGACGTTGTGGCCGATTTCAGTCCCGGGTTATTGCCCTTGGCTACTAAAGAAGCGGTGCTGGTGTCAGAAATGACATCAGGAGTTTGGACCTTGTTCACTAATGGGGATTCCAATGTGAAAGGGTCCGGACTCAGGATGGTTCTAATCACGCCCTCGGGGGGAAACTCTGAGGCAGGCCATTAAAACTGTTCCATTAATTAACAATGAAGGCGAGTATGAGGCTTTTGTTGCAAGACTCGAACTGGCCCGGGAACTTGCCTCCGAGGTCATAGAGATCAAGTGTGATTCCCAGCTGGTGGTAAACCAAGTATACGGGAGTTTTGACACAAAAGAGGAACCCATGCAGCAGTATGTGAACAAAGTACAGGCATTGCTTGCACGATTCAGGGAATGGTCAATCACACACATTCCAAAAGAAGAGAATGTGGAAGCATATGCATTGGCTAATTTAGGGTTGTCAATGGAGATAAAAGGATCTGACACCAGTATTGTCATTCAACTTATGCATTCGATATTAGAGGTGGACATCTATTGTGAAGTACATACAACCAACCTAGTATTAGACTGGAGGAATGAGTCCATCGAGTATCTTCGGCATGGCAAGTTGCTTGGAGATCCGAAGGCATCCTGGGTACTATGCACCAAAGCGGCTCACTACAGCATCTTGGGTGGACAATTATATAGGAAATCGTTCTAAAACCCGTTGGCTCAATGTTTAGGAGCCTCAGAGGCAGACTACGTGATGAGAGAGGTCCATGAAAGAATTTATAGGAACCATTCTGGTGCAGATTAATTGGTGCTAAAGCTGGTTAGGGAATGATACTACTGGCCCTGAATGGAGCAAGACGTAAAGGCGTTCATTCAGAAATGCGATAAATGTCAGCGCCATGCAAAATTGGTGCATGAACCGGCAAAACTCTTGCATTCGGTACTGTCCCCATGGCCATTCATGAAATGGGGGATGGATATAGTTGGTTCGCTGCCACTAGGTCCCGGAAAGGTAAGATTTCTTTTAATTTTAATCGATTACTTCACCAAATGGGTTAAAGCAGGTCATTATCAAACGACCGCTAAGCGCAAAGTGATCGACTTCCTATGGGAACTCATAATTTGTCGGTTCGGAATACCGTAGGAGATTACCTGCGATAATGGACCACAGTTCATAGGCTCCAAAGTCACAAAAAATTCTTGAAGACTTGAATATCAAAAGGATTACAACCTCACCATACCATCCAAGCGCTAATGGGTAGGCGGATTCGACCAATAAGGGATCATTCAAAACCTCAAAATGAGGATAGAAGTGGCTAAATACAAGTTTCCCGAAGAGTTATCAAGCGTGCTATGGGTGTACCGGATGACGACAACATTAAGCACAGGAGAGACACCTTTCTCTTTCGTATATGGTGCGGAAGCTCGGATCCCGGTGGAAATAGGAGAACTAACCTTACGGTTCTCCCGAACAGATGAAGAAGTAAATAATGAGGCATTACTGGTGAAGCTGGAACTGCTTGATAAACGCAATGACTTGGCACACATGAGAATGGTGGATCAGAAGCAAAGGATGGAAATATACTATAATCGAAGGGCCAATATCCGCTATTTTAAAGTAAGAGACTTGGTTTTGAGGAAAGTAACTTAGAAAACTCGAGGAATCAGTGTTGGGAGGTTGGGTCCAATGTGGGAAGGTCCCTACCGGGTTTCAGTTGTCACTGGAAAAGGACATTTTGAGCTGGAAAATCAAGATGGGGTCAAATTGCCCAGTAATTGGAAGGTAACTCACCACAAAAGGTATTACTGCTGATGGATCCTACCTATATTGAAAGTATGTGCTGTACTCTTTTTCCCTTCGACCAATTTTTATCCCAATCGGGTTTTTCTGGCAGGGTTTTTAACGAGGCAGCAACCGAAAGCATACTATGAAGGGAGCGTCATCGGCAAAGTTAACACCTTTAAATAACAAGGCATTGAGATCATAAACCATTACGGGATGGTTAGATAATCTTTGTCTCGATGGCAAGTACCTAATGGGAAACAAAACTTGCCAATGAACCAAAGACTATCCAACTGTTCACAAGTGTTTAACCAACGTAGCAAGACCTCCAGTGTTCCAATTTTCATAATTCACATTCAGACACTGGGGGGAATAGTATTGGATATGGCAACAAGGATACCATGAAAATCGGGACTTCGAGACCTGGGAACAACAATGTTTCATCGGGACCGGGGACTGCATGGCCAGCCCCATAGGAACAAGTTGTACGAGTTAGCCACATATATTGGAAATTTATTTTTTTTAGAAATAAAAATGCTTATGTACTTTTAAAGATGGAAGGAATAAAATAAAGTCCTTTTGTTTTTATCTTGTTTCCTGTCCAAACGATGAGTTAATTTAATCATTTGAAAGTTAACAGAAAACTTCAAATGCTTGTACCGTAATGAACAAGAGACGTCCTCTTCAAGAGCACCATAAATATAAGAGGGCCCTCTCTTATGAAACCCTCATAGTAAAAGATTGGTTCCGGAAGAGTTTATGCCCAGAATCAAAAGCTATCGGACAAAAATACACCCGAACCCTTATCTAATTCGACACAAAAAGAATAAACTTTGCGCAATACTTAAGAAAAAGTTTTCTTTATTTATCAAAATGCCAAATGGCATAAGTACAAAAGTAAAAAGGATAATAGCAAAAGAAAAGAAGAAAAATCTAAACATTTTCGCCACCGAAGCTTGGGGGAGAGAGGCATCTACGCCCATTGGGAGAAGTGGGCGGATCAGCCGCCGGTGTGGGACCTAGTCCTTCATCATTATTCTCTTCAAGTTCCATTTGGTTCCCGAACATTCATAATTGGTACTCAAAGAATCAGTTGCGTCAGCCTGAGCCGGGAGATATTCTCGAGCAGTTAACGCCAGTGCTCGCGTCAATGATGCCCGCATTGGCCTACTCCAAGGTTTTTCTCCTCATATGATACATAGCGTACGTCATTTCAAAGATCAGGGAATCCCTTGGTGTTGGAGATTTGCATTAAGTCTGTCAACCTCTGCCAAAAGGCTATCCCTTTTGGATCTCGTGGCAACGAGGCTAGAATCAAGATCACAGATTATGGAAAAGTGAAGCCAATTTTGATCCATGATTTTCTTGAACCTATCCTCCATCGGGGGCCGCTTCTCCTCGGCAGCATTAGCCTCCTCTATTTTGGAGTTCAAGGCTGCCTCCAAATTATTCACCTTTTTAACAGAGGCAGGCAAGCGCTCGGCAACAGCAAGAACAACATCCTGAAGTTCAGCCCACCTAGACGTAGCATCTTGAAGTTGTGGATGTAGTTGAGTGGCTTCTTGGCTGTGGGCCATCACTTCCTACTCACTCTGCTGCAACCGGGCCTCAAGCTCGGTCGCTTTAGCATCCTTTGCCTCCAGCACTAGGAGGCGTGCAAAAAATTGATTACTTTCGGCCAATAACTGATCTCGTTCAGACATAAGTCCCTCTTTATCAAGGATCAATATCTGAAGGCCCTCAGAAGTAAGGAAGTTGTCCTGCAAAACTTACATCAAAGTTAGAAACCCTGTTATAATAGATAAGTAAAGAACAAGCAATTAGAGAATAAGTACGGTACCGCTGCCGCATTGTACATGTCATTATTCGATATGCACTCCACTAAAAGGGAGTGTATGTTCTTCTTATCATTCTTTAAAGCCAGTGGCATCAGGTAGTTGGCAATCTCCACCATCCTGGACAACAGATGTCACCCTTTTGAAACCGAGAGAGTGACACTCCTCCTCCCTCGGGGATCTGGGAAAGGGGTGAGTAATTGTGCCCCAAATTCCCGTGGTCAGGGCACTGGGGAGAGAAGCACCTTCCTCTCGGGTGTCTGTGGTCGGAGGAATAGATGCAGTAGATGATGATGGAAAAGGTGCAGCTGGTGTAGAGGGCGTGAAGTTGCTAGTGTTGTAGGATGAGAAGTAGTTGCAATGGGAGCAACACTGATTATTAGTTTCTCATCAACCGAAGGCAGAAAAGGCACGGGGTCCGAACTCCTTGGAACAGGAATAACAACGGGGACAAAATAGCGAGAGTTGGCATTATCTACTAGATCATTCTCGCCCCACAATGCTTGCGCCTTTTCATCGATCGGTTCTAAAAGCTCTCCCGATTGAGCATTTGATTGAGCTGATGAAGATGGTTGTCTCCATTGAAGGGAAGCATCTTCATCACTGGCTTCCCTATCATCTTCAATGACCACTACGGCCACGGCTGGCTCACTTGTGGCCTTCTTTATTTTCTTATTTTTATCCCCATCCAAGGAAGAACGCCGCTTTTTTTGTCGCTTGTTCTCTGGCTGGGGACTCCAAGAGGAAGTGAGCCCACTGGAAGCAGACCCGAGGGCACCACTTGGAGCGAAAATACTTTGTAACAGTCTCGCGGCCTCCGCGCGGTCGGCCAAAACCTTGACCTCGGGGCAGGTGACAGGCCCTGCTGGAGTCCTAAATCAAACAAAAGATATGGTTAGCAAATTTACTTATGTACATACAAAAGCAGAAAGTAGAAGGACTCAGTTTACCGTGGTTCTTGGCCTTCCACCCATATTTGGGAGCCATCTCCTTCCACCGACAGGTTTCCAGTGTTCTAATATCCAAAATCTTTTGAACCCATTGGTCCAGGTCTTGAACCCTTGGTGGTGTCCACCGAGTAGTTGAAATAATGGAGGCAAAAAGGGTTAACAATGACAGGGAACATCCTTTTTAATAGAGAACAAATATGAATAAATTACAAACTTATGTGAACGACTCCATGATTAAGGAAAGGATAGAGTTGTGCCCGGGATGATATCCTTAGTAGCAATGATGAAAAATCACTTCATCCATCCATAATCATTGTCATCATCCACGATGGTAAGTAGGGCATGGTGACCATGTTTACTGTAATTTATTACTCCCTCACTAAAGATTTTGGGATAGCATAGATTCATCATGTGTGCTAGGGTTAGAGTTTCCCCAGTCTCTACACACAACCTGCATAGGCAAGCCACCGTTCGCCACACAGAAGAGCCTACTTGTGCCAAGCAAACCTGGTACTAATGGCATAACTCCAAGATCACGGGATCAAGTCCCCCGCTCAAAGAAAACGGGCCCAAAGTGAAGGGATGCATATAGACATACGTAAAACCTCCTTTGCTGAAGGTAACCCGCTCTATCAGATCAGAAGCAATGATATTAGGGTCTAGGATATTACAGCCCTCCTTCATAGTAGTAATACTGTAATGGTGAATAGAAGAAGGATACATGCTAACAACCGAACTCTGTGGATGCACGGAAGGCAACTTCTCTTGGAAGTCATTAACGGTGCTCAAGTGTTTGGGTATGGTGGTGCTTACCGTGGGAGGATCAGCATCGACATCAACTTCTTTATCTTTGCTTCTATACGGGCCTCCACTGAATAGAAGACCAGAGTGTTCTCAAAAGATTCAGTAAAAGAAGCCATAATAGTAAGAAGATGATGGAGTTTGTTTTGAAGAAAATCGGAAAGAGATGAAAACAAGAGAAGGTTAAGTGCAAAGAAGGTAAGAAACTTATGAAAATTTTGGAAGTGAAAGAGGTAAGATGATGAGTATAAGTATAGATATAGATGAAAAATATCATGGTCATGATTACCTTGAGAACCAGAAAATATATTGCTAAATCGTGGGGAAACACGTGTTTGGGGTATTAAATGCGAGAAGATGTGTGTCATTTCAAGCGTTAGAGGTTGTTTAGAAGGTTTTCATAATATTTCCCACCAAGAAAAGGATATTCACCAACTTTTCGGTGACACAAAGATATACCATCAAAAAGCATGTGGACTATATGTATTGGGTAAAATTAGTTTACATTAAATGATCGAATGGCAACATGACACGTGGAACCGAAGACAGGTAGAAAGTAAATTGCGTAGTAACCAGCACCGAGAACAACAACTGCAATTGATATTGGGCTGATCCCGAAGGGAATTTGATCAATGTGGGCAGAATTAAATGCTTGCCATCGGATAACATTCAATGAAGAATATTTTCTTGCATTAAATGGGCAACCGTTACAGAGAATATTTGCATTCATGTCCTGCCGGTACTTATTCATCAATGTCCTTCTTTATTTATTTAAGAGGGGCTTGATCCTAGGATCTTGTTTCCCTAGGTATAGCTATAAATAGTAGACTCAACAGCCCTTGTAACACATGAAATCCTTGGAAAAACTTATGCTGCATTCCATTATCAAGTTAAATAAAATAACTTTACTTGCTGCATTATATTGTTCGTATTTCTGTCCTCAGAGACATTGCTCCCGGAGCCAGGCTTGTCATTTCCTTTAGTTTTAATCGCTAAGTTTTATTCTTAATATAATTTACTTACCACTTTTTATCAAATCAGTTCGTTTTTCTATAAATCACGTAATAAATTCAACTGTACCGTTTTACGGGTAAACACACATGACTTAAGCTACTTGTTTCTTGATTTGTAACAATAAATCCATATTGAGATCACTACTATATATAAATGGGAAAGGGTGTACGAACTCTGCAATAGAAAGTTGTACAAAAAGTAATATAGATTGTACTGTAAACGTGGACTTGTCCTTCAAGGCTATAACCACCTGTATTTCTTTTAAAAATACGTGTACTTTCAAATGTTGCTCTTCTTTTTAGGTCTATTCCTTTCCCTTTCATTCTAAAAAGGATAGGTTTCTTAATTTCTCATCTCTACAATTGTTTTCTTTTTAGCTCTCTTCCATTTTTTGCTTCTCGAATATCTGGCATTTCTTTCAATTTCCTTTATTTCCTCGCATTTTAGCACTCATCAGTGAATGATGCTGTTGTATTTGCCACTTTGGAAGTTTGTTTCGGTGGTTCAAATCTTGCAACTCTTTCTCAACTAAAATATTATTTTTTAGCAATTGTGTTCTAAGATCTGTGAGCACATGATTTTTGCCCTAAGCTTAAATCACTCCTAAAAAAGACCCAAAAATAGATTTTTCAATTACTTTGGATTTTTATAGAATTTCAAAAATAAATTCCTTGTTTGTTTGTTTGTTTGTTTGCATTTCTAGACTACTTGCATTATTAGGAGCATTTTAAATCATAGAAAATCACCTAAAATACTTTTTATTTCATTCATTCCGTTCTTAGATTCTAATTGCATTTTAGGGTTTAATTACACGCTAAATGCATTATCAAATAAAAATCATAAAAAATACATTGGCCATCTTGAATTTTAGTATTTTTAGGTTTAAAATTAGTTAACTTTTCTTTCAGTTAGTTAATTAATCAGTTAGGAAATTAATTAGTTAGGCTAGCTTTGCAAAATTAGTGCCAATTAGAATTAGTTGGTTAATAATGCAATTAAAACAAAGAATAAGAGGGAAGTGGGCTGCTGAGTGTTTCAAATTCGTTTGGGCCATTATTTGAAGCCCAAAATTTACAAAAATAACCACCCCAGTTCACTTCAAAACCCGGTCCAACCCCTTTCATAAACCAAACGACGCCGTTTTGGCCCAGATGATTTGCACCCTTCATCTCCCCTCATCCAACGGCTGTGAACTCACCCCCATTCCTCTTAAAACTGTCCTAAGAGAATGAACCACATAGCCCCAAAACCCTCTTAGAACTCTTCTTCTCCTCTCTCTCTCTCATACTCCACCTCTCACCGTTGTTCTCCGCCTACAGAAAATCTCCTACGGCGGCTGACCAACCCCAAATTACCCCAAAACATCACCAAACAATCCCCACCTTATCTCCATACCTCTCCTACCTTTAATTCCATCAAAAAGTCCCTAGAACGCCACATCTAGTAGATCTAGGAAAGACCAAAACCCTAATTTGTCCCATTTTTTATTTTTCAATGATTTCAAATCGTTTTTACTTGAAATTTATATTGACCGATTGCTCTTGACGAGAGCAATCGATTGACGTTAATTTTGACTCATTTTGAATTCATCGGAATTCGGTCAAGTCGTCGTTGACCGGCTAGAAGTTCAAATTCCCTCCCTGTCTTTAGCCATTCCTCTTCACTGTCACTGTTCGTCGTATTTGTCGTTGGCAAGGATGTGTTTCTTCTAGGTAATTCCCTTCCTTATCTCCTTTAATCTTTCCAGTTTATTTGTTGAGCATAATTAGTTATTGTTTTAATAGTTAAATTGCTTGTCTAAATTAGTTTAGTTACATATTAGGCTTAATTGATTTTTGAGTTTGTTTTGTTTTTGTTGTTTGAGTTTATAATAGTTTAATTGTTGTTTCCATTTTGAATTTGGATTTATACTACGTGCTTAGATAGGCCCACTAGATTAGAGTTCATTGGTTTTGGAGGTGATGCCCATGGGCCTTTTTGCCAAGAAGCCCAGGTATATTCTGACAACTAGTGGTAAATAATAAGGGGTAAAGGGTTAATTTATATTTTAACCTGAAGAAGTCTCTGAATAACTAACTTAGAAGCTTCCAAAAATAAGGATTAAGGGTCTATTAGCAAAGAGGATTAATAAAATGAAAATAGAGGGATTAAAAAATGAAAAGGAAACAACTGAAAGCAACTGTGAAATTGGTTATAAAAGGGAATCTTACTTCAGACTTTCCATTGATTCATACTCATTCACACTCACACACATACGTAGGCTCTCTAAAAAAGCAGCTGCGAGACTAGGTTTTTCAGATCTAAAAATTCAAAAAAGGTCTTCAAACACAAACGAAACTTCAAAAACGGAGAAGGAAAATTGTTGAAAAAAGGAATTTCTAAGTTGTTTCGACCCACGCTTTACTCTATAATTTTTGGGTGATTTGGTGTTGAATTGTTGTTGATTTGTGTTTTAGTAGTAGCTGAACTCCATCCTGTTTCCTTCATCTAGCTTTTATTTGGTAAATTCTAGTCAGTTCATAAGCAATTAGGTACACATCTTAAATCTGTATTTTCTCTTTGATTTACAATGACATTTTGGCTATTCGTCTAAATTCATTTGTTGTGGTTGATTGAATCTGCTATCCATTTTGTTTTGAGCATAAGTAAAATGTTTATCAACTTATTTGAAGTGTTTGATTTAGTTAACACTTAAAACATATTGTAGATCTACTTAATAATGACAAGCTGTTTTAAAATGAATTATGTGATTAGAGTTGTAATCGATCTCATATGTTTAATACGAGTTTAATCTATATATTTCTTCATTAAATACATGCTGCTTTGTTTAAAATTTAACAACTGTTATTTGATTTTGTCTTTATGTTCTGATAAATCAACATTTGGTGTTGTTATGATTAAAGGTTTGTGATTGTTTTCGATTGGAGTTTTCGAGGTTTGAAGTTGAAGACTAGACTGTCGAGCGTAGGAGTATAAGAATCAATAGCATGAGTAGAATAAAATTCTTAAAACTCATTTGTTGCAAAGGTTTGTAATAACACGTTTTAATTCGACATTAGATAGATAGTTTTGATAAATAACTATTATCATAAGGTTTCAATTAGGGCTATTGTTGTAATGAACTAGTTCTAAAATTCAGGTATACATACATTGATATTCAGAGTATTATATAACTGTTGCTTTTGATTTCGTAGTTAAATATACAAATCGAATATGCAAATCATGTAAAAGTCTAAATGGAGTTTTTTTCTCCTCTTTTTGTGAATTGCTGGGTCGTGTTTCCTAGAAATTATTAGGCCTGATCTAAGAGGACTGGTCTTCTTTGAATGAAACTAGCTGGACTTAACATGTCGAGAGTCTAGTTGGGCCTGTGTGACCAATTTTACTTGTCCCATTGGCTGCTTTCCACACCAGCCACTCTATCTGGTCTGGTTTTGGGTTTCAGAAAATATACACATTCATGTTGGCTGAAGTAATTTGAACCAAAGTAGACTTATCATTATACTTCATATCAGCAGAACCTTTTTAAAAGGATTATCATACCTAAATTTAGGATCGTATAGAGTAACAACAGTTTTGGCTTTAAAATGTTCGCGTGTGTAATGCGCTACAACAACAAACATAACCCAGTAGAATCCCACTAGTGGGATCTTAGGAGGGTAGAATGTACGAAGACCGCACCCCTAACCCGAAGGAATAGAGAGGCTATTTTTAGAGACCCTCGGCTTAGAGACAATAGATCCGTAACCCCAATAGAAATCAGAAAAATAGTATCAATATCATAAAATACAACAAATAAATGGAAAGGCCAAAATGTGTAGAGAAAAGAAAGTAAAACACAACAAAAACCACTAGTAGTCCTAGAAGCAATACTATCAGACTAGACGGCGCAGCGAGGAGAAACGCTCGACTACCCCCTTACCTGCAACCCTAATGCTCGACCTCCACGCCTTCCTATCAAGGGCCATGTCCTCGGAAATCTAAAATTGCGCCATGTCCAGCCTGATCACCTCGCCCTAGTACTTCTTAATCCGTCCTCTACCTCTTCTCGTAACTGCTAGAGCCAAATTCTCACACCTCCTAACCAGAGCATCTAGGCTCCACCTCCGCACGTGCCCGAACCACCTAAGCCTTGCTTCCCGCATCTTGTCATCCACGGGAGCCACGCCCACCCTCTACCGAATATCCTCATTCTTAATCTTATCCATCCTAGTGTGCCCACACATCCATCTTAATATCCTTATTTCTGCTACTTTCATCTTCTGGATATGTGAAATCTTGACGGGCCAACACTCAGCCCCATACAACATGGCCGGTCTAACCACCGCTCTGTAGAACTTACATTTAAGTTTCGGTGGTACATTCTTGTCACACAAGAATCCAGACGCTAACATTCATTTCATCCACCCCACTACGGTGCATGACATCCCCGTTGATCTCCCCATCCCCTTAGATAATAGACCATAGGTACTTGAAACTCTCTCTCTTAGGGATGACTTGTGAGTCAAGCCTCACTTACACATCTGCTTCCCCCGACACGTCGCTAAACTTGCACTCCAAATATTCTGTCTTGGTCCTACTCAACTTGAAACCTTTAGACTCCAGGTCCTGCCCCCATTCTTCCAGTCTCTCGTTAACGTCGCCTCACGTCTCATCAATCAGAACTATATCATCAGCTAACAACATACACCAAGGCACCTCCCCTTGAATATGTTGTGTCATTGCGTCCATTGCCAGGGAAAATTAGAACAGGCTGAGTGCAGATCTTTGGTATAACCCCATAACCACCGAAAAAGGCTCTAAGTCACCTCCCACTGTTCTAACCCGAGTCTTAGCTCCATCATACATATATTTTATCACCCTAATATAAGCTACCGGTACACCTTTTACCTCCAAGCATCTCCAAAGAATGCTAGGGACCTTGTCATACTCCTTCTCTAGGTCAATAAACACCATGTGCAAATCCCTCTTCCTATCTCTGTATTGTTCCACCAACCTCCTAATAAGATGGATAGCTTCCCTAGTAGAACAATCCGGCATGAACCTGAACTGGTTCTCTGATATAGACATTGCCCTCCTTACCCTCCCTTCCCTCACCCTCTCCCAAACTTTCATGGTATGACTTAGTAACTTGATACCCCTATAGTTGTTACAATTCTGGATATCACCTTTGTTCTTATACAGCGGATTCATCGTACTCCACCTCCACTCATCTCGCATCCTCTTCATCCTGATAATAACATTAAACAGCCCAGCCAGCCACTCCAAGCCTACTCTACCCACATACCTCCAAAATTTTACTGGGATCTCGTCTGGTCTGGTCGCTTTTCCTAGACCCATCTTACGCATCGCTCCCACGACCTCCTCAACCCTAATAGGCCTACAGCACCTAAAGTCTCGATGACTCTCAGAGTGCCCTAATCCCCCTAACATGATATTTCTGTCCCCCTCTTCGTTCAGCAGTTTATGAAAGTACGACTGCCATCTTTACTTAATCTGGGCATCTTCCATCAAAACACGACCTTCCTCGTCTTTTATGTACCTAACTTGATCCAGGTCACGAGCCTTCCTCTCTCTCGCTCTGGCCAGCCAAAATAACTACTTTTCCCCACCTTTGGCCCCCAAATCCTTATACATCCGACCAAACGCAGCAGTTTTAGCCTCCGCGACCGCTAATTTTGCCTCCCTCCTAGCTGTCTTATATCTTTCTCCGTTCGCTCTCCTCTGCTCCTCGTCGGTGCTCTCCACTAACTTAAGGTATGCCGCTTTCTTTGCTTCCAGTTTACCCTGGACCACGTCATTTCACGACCAGTCGCCTCGGTGCCCGCCAGAGAAGCCCTTCTAGATCCCTAACACTCCCTCTCCGCCTCCCTTATACATTCCATCGTTGTCGTCCACATAATGATAGCATCCTCACCACTCTTCCAGGCCTCCATAGCCGTTAACCGCCTCTCCAACTCCTGCACATTATCCTTAGTCAAAACTCCCCACCTGATCCTTGGTTGACCCCGTACATACCTCTTCTTCCTCCTTTATCTAGATACTGATGTCCATCACCAGGAGCCTATGTTGTGTCGCGAGGTTCTCACTCAGGATCACCTTACAATCCTCGCATAACCCCTTATCACACCTCTTGAGGAGTAGATAATCAATCTGAGTCTTAGCCACCATACTCTGGAAAGTAATCAAATGCTCCTCCCTCTTCGAAAAGATATATTTCACAAACACCAACTCAAAAGCTATAGCGAAATCCAATAGTGAAGTTCCTCCTCCGTTCCTATCCCCAAAGCCGAAGCCACCGTGCACATCGCCATAGCCACCAGCAGACGTCCCAATATGACTATTGAAATCCCTTCCTATAAATAACTTCTCTGTAGGCGGAGTACCCTGCACCACCTCATCCAACGCCTCCCAGAAGAGCCTTTTAACCTCCTCGTCCAAACCCATTTGCAGCGCGTAAGCGCTAATGACATTCAGAGTGGTCCCTCCAACTAATAACTTAATCGTTATCAATCTGTCATTTACCCGCTTAACCTCTACCACTGACTCTCTTAGATCCCTATCCACCAAAATACCCACTCCGTTCTTGCCCTTCACGCCTCCGGAGTACCACAACTTGTACTCGTCCATTTTTTGCATCTGATCCTACCCACCTAGTCTCCTGAACACACGCTATGTTGACCTCTCTCTTCATAAGAATCTTCGCCAGCTCTATAGACTTATCCGTCAATGTCCCTATATTCCACGAGCCAATTCTCAACCTATAGGCACCCTTGCTCCCCTTCCCCCTGGGCCCCAT
>AWOL01S0007957.1:176129-259818 GCA_000715115.1 Nicotiana otophora | reverse complement strand
CCCCTTTCCCTACCCCCAGCCCCACCACCCGCCCTCCCCGAGGACATGACCCTACTCTGTCATTACAAACCACAGTCGCTATACCTATGGAAGTCTAGAAAGAAAGAATACCAACACATATCAAGAAAAGGTCCAAAGTTGAAGGGAACAAATAATACTACAGGCCAACTACTAGAATGACTAGACTAGTTACAAACTACTACGACAATAAAATAAACTACCACAGGAGAAAGAGAAACAGGATACGGGAGGTACCAATTCCCGCGAATATAACCTGGACTTTCGACTTGGTGTATACCATATGCTGAGAAACCCGACGCACTGCCCTTTTTCCAGCCAGCCGGACTGCTTTGCTGTTTTTGCACGTGCACTTCCCTCCTGCCTAAGACAGATTATAATATGCAAATAAAAAACGGTAAAAAGATAAAAATGAACATAGGTTTAAAATACGCAATAATCAGATAATTAATCCAAGTAGTATTATGAAAGCGACCGTACTAGACTCACGGAACTCGGGAGTGACTCACACCTTTTTTCGGGTTAAAAGAATTCCTTACCCGGTCTTCTATGTTTTGCAGACTTAAACATACTTAATTTCCTTGAATTGAGATTAAAATAAACCTGTGACTTGGAACACACTAATTAAATAATTCCAAGAGGAGATTCTTAATTAAATCAAGCAATCTCTTTTCAATAATGTCACTTAAAGTGGAAAAACTCCTTTCCCCGAAAAAGGAGGTGTGACAACTCTGATGACACTGCTGGGGAAAACGAATCTATATTTCCTCTTTGATTTACAATGATAATTTGGCTATTTTTCTAAATTCATTTTCTATGGTTGATTGAATCTGCTATCCATTTTGTTTTGAGCATAAATAAAATATTTATCAACTTATTTGAAGTGTTTAATTTAGTTAACACTTAAAACATGTTGTAGATCTACTTAGTAATGACAAGTTATTTTGAAATGGATTATGTGATTAGAATTGTAATCGATCTCATATGTTTAGTTCGAGTTTAATCTATAAATATCTTCCTAAAATATATGTTGCTTTGTTTAAGATTTAACAACTGATATTTGAGTTTATTTTTATGTTCTGATAAATCAAAGTTTGGTGCTATTATGATTTGTGATTGTTTTAGCTTGGAGTTTTCGAGGTTTGAAGTTGAAAAGTAGATTATCGAGCCTAGGAGTATAAGAATCAAAAGCATGAGTAGAATAAACTGCTTAGAACTCATTTGTTACAAAAGTCTGTAATAACACGTTGTAATTCGATATTAGAGAGATAGCTTTGACAAATGGCTATTATCATAAGATTTTAATTAGGGTTATTGATGTAATGATCCAGTTCTAAAATTCAGGTATTCATACATTGATATTCAAAGTATTATATAACTGTTGCTTCTGATTTCGTAGTTGAATATGCAAATCATGTAAAGGTTTGAATGGATTTTTTTATTTCTCTTTTTGTGAATTGATGGGACGTGTTTCTTAGAGATTATTGGGCCTGATCTAAAAGGACTGATCTTCTTTGAATGAAAAAAGCTGGACTTAACATGTCGAGAGTCCAGTTGAGCCTGTGTGACCAATTTTACTTGGCCCATTGGGTGCTTTCTATACCAGCCACTCTATCTGGCCTAGTTTTGGGTTTCAGAAAATATACACATTCATGTTGGCTGAAGTAATTTGAACCAAAGCAGAGTTATCGTTATACTTCATATCAGCAGAACCTTTTTAAAAGGATTATGATATTTTAATTTAGGATCGTATAGAGTAAACATAGTTTTGGCTTTAAAATGTTCAGTGAGTAAAACGCTAATTTCTTAAATTATAGAGTCAAAATGTTTCACCAAAATTGGTGTAGTAATTCACCGATGTACGTACTTCTACAAAATTCCATAACGCTTGAACCCTTAGCAAAAATCCCAAACTTTAGGAAATAAACAACTCTTGAATGTCGTAGCTTATTTTAGGCGCGATTAATAATAAATTATTGTGACTATGTGTACGGTTCCCGTAGCATAGTCATAATACATAACTCCAAATTTGAGTGCACGTTTGTGTAATTTGACCCCAACTTCAAAGTAATAAAATAAAGATATTATAAATTACGGGTACGTTTCACGTGGTGCAATCTGCGATGTGTATAAAACAACATATATACAACATCGTAACTTGTTCTAAAATAATTCCAAAAATTCCTAAGGTGGATTAAAACATGCAAATAAAAAGCGAAAAAAATATAAAACTACACATAGGTTTGAAATATGCAATAATCAGATAATTAAGCCAAGTAGGATTATGAAAGCGACCATGCTAGACCTAGGGAACTTGGGAGTGCCTCACACCTTTTTCCGGATAAACAAAATTTCTTACCCGGTCTTCTGTATTTCGCAGACTTAAATAGAGTTAATTTCCTTGAATTGATATTAAAATAAACCGGTGACTTGGAACACCCTAATTAAATAATTCTAAGAGGCGATTCTTAATTAAATCAAACAATCCTTTTTTACTAATGTCACTTAAAGTGGAAAAACTCATTTTCCCGAAAAGGGAGGTATGACAGCTCTGACGATACTGCTAGGGAAAACAAACCCGGAGCTTCTGGTTCAAGTATCAGAATTCGAGCTTAGATAACTTTTATACTTGGCTCTTCTACTTATTGTCTAATTTTACGTGTTTGGGCCTAATGTACTAAATGCTGCTCTTTACTTCTTTAATATTGCGTGAACTGTATAAAACTGTTACGCCACCCTACTTCTCTCTGAGTCTTCTAAATCTTGTATAGAGCGCATGCTGGTGTGACTTCCTCTCTGTTAGCAGTGACACACCTTAATTTTAGAATATGGATAGGATTGGTTACAAAGTCGAATGGCCTTTTGGTTCTCGGTATGTTGGCCCCCCTCCCCCTCCCCCTCCCCCGCGGCTTGAACTGTCTGTTCAGTTAAGTGAGGTCTAGAACTCCACACTTTTAAAGTTTAAACCTAGAAGAACGTAGCCTCATGCCGGATCTCTAGTAGGAAAGCTTGTTCGCATCATGTTCATTTGACTTTGGGAACTCAACACAGGGGTTGGGTCCGTCTAGGACAGGAGTATCCACAATTAAAAGATCATCCTGATGCATCTTACATGTTAATTGTGCATTTGTTTATTTCAGTTTGTATGTTGACCAGCTTCTAGAAATAGGGGGGAAAATAAAGAAAAATCAGAAGAGAGGGGTAGGAGAGAGAAAATTCACCCAATTTTCAAAATATTCCGGTA
Source organism: Nicotiana otophora (assembly GCA_000715115.1). Taxonomy (NCBI): domain Eukaryota; kingdom Viridiplantae; phylum Streptophyta; class Magnoliopsida; order Solanales; family Solanaceae; genus Nicotiana; species Nicotiana otophora. The sequence continues at coordinate 256,556 of AWOL01S0007957.1, read as the reverse complement.
TTTAAAAAACCCCAAACTCTGTCGAATTATTTTTAAAAAAAAAAACAATATTACAAAATGAGCCAAAATTTCCAATTGTCATGTTTCCCCTATTTTGCCAAAACTCACTGAACTACGCAGGTCTGATTCTCACCGGATGTGAGATACGGAGGCAACCTTCATTGGGTTCGGCCCCGCCTTTTGCAAAAATAACCAAAATGAAAAATATAGTTAAAAAATTTCAAAATAAAGTCATGTGATGCTGTTTTTGTCCAAATAGCCTAACATATTCCTTCGGGACGCCAGACGGTCGTTTTTACAAAATAGCCACATTTGGTCATTTTCCTCAAATTTAGGCCATTTAGCAAGCACAACCCTAAAATCTTCCTCTCGAAGTGCTGAGGGGTCATATTTGCAATAATAGCCACTTTGGTTTTGACTTGTGTTTAGTAAAATTGATGTTTTCCATGACTGTTTTTGAAACAATACCCTTTTAAACTCTTTTTGTCTTTTAAATATGCAGAATGAGCATTGTTCAAAACTTACCTTTGAGAGTTATGGATGAGATTCCATTGTCACTACACATATGGTGGGAGGATTTAAGGAAAGAAGGACGGGATCGAGTTAATCAATATTTGGGGGCGCTCACCGGACTGTTAAAAATTTAGCCTAGAAGTGATTTGATAGAAGCACTAGTGCCATTCTGGGACCCAGCTTACAATGTATTTCACTTCTCGAATTTTGCGCTTACACCTAATCTAGAAGATATTGTGGACTATGCCGGAAGTACGGAAGGATTGAGGCATAAATATCTGGTATCCCCAAGGACCGTCACTCCTCATAAGTTTTTGGACCTCCTGAAGATAAATACGCAGATTAAGACCGCGGATCTAGCTGGTGGATTTTGCTTTTTCCAATTTTTGTACCAGCGTTACAGGTACCAAGAGGGACTTGAGAACCTAGTAAATGGGCTTTGCAGTAAAGGTAATCGGGCCAAGTGGGAGATACATAGGTGTTTTGCCTTCATAGTGGAATTTTTTGGTATTTTGGTGTTCCCAAGAGAGGATGGGAACATCGATCTATGCCTAGCTAGAGTTTTCAATGTTCTAATACCCAAGCTAAAATCACCCTTGTACCTATGATTGTATCACACATATTCTGATCCTTAACTTCTTGCAAGGCCGGCGCCAAGTTTTTTGAGGGATGAAACTTATTGCTGCAGATGTGGATAATAGAGTACCTTTGTCACCGTCCTAGATACATAAATTACGGTGCTACCGGGGGAGGTTGTATAGAAGAGTTTGGAACGAAGGTGATTATTTTGTAATGTCGAATGGGGTTAGGGCTTGGATCATCCGTCGTCGTTCATTGACTGCGGATCAGATAGAGTGGACTTTGGGTTGGCTCCCTGTTGAGGTCATTCATATGCCGGCCACTAGTCTCTATTTTCTTTTAATGGGTCTTCGCAGTATTTAACCATAAGCCCCGTATCGGGTATTGAGATAGCTGGGAAGGTTCCATCTAGTTCCTACGATAAGGACCTCAATGTTCATGTGGTCGAATTATGTCCTGAAGCGCAGTTTCCCGAAGATGTAGTCTGCCAGATTTGGAGTGAGGGCCAGTATTTGGGGCCAAACACCCGAGTACATAATGTGTCAAGAGGTGAGGTTAAACCCAGGTATGTCATTTGGTATGGAAAGAGCAACAGTAAATGACTAGTTTGAAAGACCTGCCAAAAGGCCCCATGTCCAGGAGTTTGTTGATAGAACGCAAGAGCAGTGGGCTTGGGTGACAAAAGAGAAATATTATCGGGCCACCATCAGAAACTTAAGAGATCAAGTGAGAGTCCTTAAATTTGAAAATAATTTGCAAGTTGCCTAGAATGAGGGAGAAAAGAAAAGGTTAGCTCGAGAAAATAAAGCCCTCCGAGCCCAACTACGAGAAATGAAAATAGCATCTAAGATACCCGTGAGGAGTGAAAGTGACCAAAGGATCATTGTCAACTTGAGGCAGAAAATGTATGATCATGCAGTCGATCTAACAAAGGCCGAAAAAGAATTGGCAAAGGCTCGGGCAAGGATAGTCCAATTGGGGAAAGATTTGGAGGAACGCACGAGGTTGGCCCGCCAAGCAAAGCAAAACTATGATGAAGAGGTCGCGAGTTTAAGGAAAGAGTTGGCCATTCTTGAAAACGAAATGGGTTAACAAGTTAAAGATTTCAAGACATAAAGGGAACATTGCTATACATTGCTTAATAAGCTGGAAGGGGATGTGGTGAACTTGCAAAATCAGAAAGATGGGGCTGTGTGAGTATTGGAAGCCCGAGAACAGCAAACCACATAGTTGCTCTGGGACCGAAATGTCACTAAGATTAAGATCAAGGAAATAACTGACTATACCGCAAGGAAGTGCCATGAATATGAAGATATGACCAAGGCTATATTCTTTGCTATGATGTTGGCTTTTGCTTGTAAGTTCATGGCCGATTTAGAAGTCCTTCATGTTGAGATTGGGACCAGGCCCCTGCAGAGACTGACTGATGTCATCCGGAATTCTGTTTAGAGTTTTAGAGTCGGTTTTTCCATTATATCAATCATGTTTTATTATCGAGTCTGTAGTTTACTTTCTTACTTCGAGTCTGTTGTTCATTGTCCGTTTTGAGTCTGTTGTTATTTTCTCATTATTGAGTCTGTACATTTTTCTTTTCAAAGTCAGTTGTTGATGTTTTTGAGTCTTTGTAATGAAAAACCCAAAAAAGATTTTATTGAATGAAATATTGAAAACCCAACAACATCTCTGTTTTTATTTTTACATATGTTTCCCTGAACTACGTAATGGTTTGATTCATGAGGTGTCATGATACGTAGGCAATCCATATCGGATGAGATCAAAGTCATAAATAAACTAAGCGAATAAAATAAAAAGAGAAAAACAAAAAGCGACAAAAACAAATAAAGAGAAAAAACAAGAGTGATAAAACCAAAGGAGGGCGTGAAATGAAAGAAAAGAGGTATAGAGTGGAAATGGAATAACAAAGCCGGGATCAAACATGCAACCGTTCAAAAACATGATAGAAGCGTTTTAACTGCTAGGTGCCCTGCATACTAACGTGTGATTTCCTATCTGTTGGATGCTCTAAACCAACAAGTTTGTTGTGTGTGTTCTCAAAATCAGGTTCTGTTTTAGGTGGTTAGTTTTGTGGTATTTTTCCTTCTCATCAATACTCCACCCGATCAAAGGGAAATTTTCCAATGTCCTCTGAGAGTAATCTTCCAATTATTAATCGTGAGGATAGCCCAGTACCGGCTATTCTGCTAGAGTCAGTTGCGGTTGAAGAAAATAAAATGTTACGCCTCTGCATTATGGAAATGCGAGATGTGTGGACTAAAAGGAAAGAGCCGCCAAGTGTCATCCCTGGATTTCCCGAGTTGATTCCTAAAACGGGTGGGGCCACTAATATCCCTATGACTAACCCGTTCATCCTATATGGATACCCATCTATGCCAAATAATGGTCTCGACATGCCTTCTATGGTTTGCCCCCGGGCACCGGTTTCAAGGGGACCATCAATTATTTTCTCCGCGGAACCCGCCTTCACTATACCGCAATCAAGTATACCCAGGTCGTATGTCGAGCCTCTAAATTTTACCTTTTAAGGTCCACACTTTCCACCGAAAATCACATACGTCACCCCGGATTCCTTTACTCAGCCTCCGCAATATGATTTCCTAATTGAACTAGAAAGAGTTGTCAATAATCCCAAGCAAGAAGAATTGGCTTGGAAGATGAAGCGTTTGGAACAAAGCTTGAAATATATGCAAGGCTTAAATTGCCAAAAAAGTGGCTTATGCTCTAATCTTTGTATGTTCCCTCATGTACACCTATCGGCGGGCTTTAAGACCCCTAAGTTCGAAAACTATAACAGGCACGGAGACCCGATCACTCATCTGAAATGATATTGCAACCAGCTGAGGGGCATTGGTGGGAAAGAGGAGCTACTAATGGCTTATTTTGGAGAAAGTCATATAGGAATAGCTTCTGAATGGTACATGGATCAGGAGATTGCCCATTGGCATGTATAGGATGATCTATCTCGGGATGTTGTCCGCCAGTTCCAGTATAACGCGGACATCACTCCTGACAGAAATTCTTTATCCAATTTGAAGACGAAACCCACGGAAAGTTTCCATGAATATGAAATCAGGTGGTGAGAACAGGCCACCAGGGTAAAGCCTCTGATGGATGAGGCAAAAATGATTACGGTGTTTCTGCAAGATCAAGGGCCAGACTATTTCCAAAATATGATGTATGTCATGGGAAAGTCTTTCTCTGTGGCTATCAAAATTGGGGAGATGGTTGAAAATGGTTTGGAAACAGGAAGAATACTGAGTTAAGCCACCCTCATAACCATATCACATACCATCCAGAATGGTTCGGGGAGGTCTGGAGAATAGGAAAAAAAGAGAGGAGGGAGTCGTGATGGCTTCGAGCTCGAGGGGGCCCCAACGGTCATATATGCCTCCCAGAACCCCCACAACATTACTACCCACATCGTGATGCTACATATGTCGTGGCACAGCCTCGCTATGCGATGACGAACGTGCAACCCTATACACGGCCACAATATTATACACAAAATCGAGATCCACCTCCTAGAAATGCCCGTCTCTAACAAGCTCCATATAATCCCCGTCCGCAACAAAATGTATCCCAATACAACCCCCGTCCAAGGGAGCCCCCAGGAGAAACCAATTGTTACACCCCATATTTTCGTACGTAAAAGTACTCCATGAGTAAATTGATGAAATCTCGAAAATGAGATATTACATCCCGCATTTTCATACGTTAAAGTTTCGTTGTAAGTTCGGTAATGAGATTATTTTGAGATTATAAGCATTATGATATTTCAAACAAATGACGAGTAAATTCGTGAAGGTGAGAGGGTAAGCAAATCGAAGAAAATAAATTTCGTCGAAGTTTGACATTTTGGGATAAAATACGGCCCGAGCTAAAATACCTGGTATTTATAGACTAGTACCATACAAGGTACCACATGGCCATAATAGTAAGGTGTATAAAGTGTATTAAGAGTGAGTAGTATTTTATGTAATTTGAGATAATTCTTAATTATGTGGATAATTGAATAATTATGAATTTTTAAGTAGGAGATTAATTTGTAAATTGGATTTTGTGGATAATTATTTGGGTGAAGATTTTGGATAATTCTAAGGGGACAACCTTCACGTGGTTTTATGAAGACTTGGCAGCAAGTTAAAGCCAATTTAATGACTCCTATATTTATGTGAAAGGTGACATTTTAAAAGATTTTAAAGTGGCTAAAGTAAGCCTTATAAATGGGGCCCACACCACTATAAAAAGGTACCTTTCTAATTCGTTTCATTCTTTATAAGAAAGAATGTCATACGGATCTGCTTTGGCAAAGTAAATTGATTCAACAATATTCTTAGCCATCCCTTGCAAACACGTAGAAAGGGAAGTTTATATGAGTCATCCTTACACTTTATCTTCAATTAATATCAAGAATTCACTTGGGGGAATTATAGAAAGGGAAAAGCCAAGGACGAAAAGGTGAGGGCTTTTGAAATTCATACGAGACTCCATATGGTAATAGCAACGGGAGTTCTTGGATTAGCAAAGGAATTCATATGAAATTATACTGGGTAATCGCAATGGGATTTTTCGATTCTAAGGGAGTACGGTGCAATCTTTCTCAAGAATATCATACAGATTTTTCCCTACTTCGATCCACCGTTATGTGTTGTCGCAATCAACGGGTGTTAAAGGGATTCTCAAGGGAATCGGTTCAGGTATGTTAAGGCTATCCCTTCTTTCTTTTTGGCATGATCCGTACGATACAAACAAAACGAACAAATGCACCACTTTCATAAATGACTCTATTCGTAGAAGTATTAGAGATGCCTACGTTCTTGATTCCCCATGTGAATTATTATTATATCTTCTGTTCGTGGGTCTCAGAAAAATACATAGTTGATAAAGTTTATACGAAAGGTATATTGATCTTATTAACGTATTTCTTATGCATTTCATTCATTTATACATGTACATTGACCCATGACCAGATGGCATTATATACGTTTATATTATATGTATATGGGATATGGGAAAAGGTTACGACGTATATACGCACCACCACCCGATCAGCTGGTATACGTTGATGATTTTCCCACAGTGGTTGAGATGATATGATGGGATGCCCTCAGAGGCTTGATGATGTTATGAACGCATATACATATGCATGGTATGACATTTATACGCATATGCATGACATTATAATATTAAATGATTCAGAGAGCTATTCAGACTTACATGTCGAGTCTTTTACTCCATGTTTCTCTCGTGTCTATTAATTACTGATTTTTATTCCTTACATACTCGGTACATTATTTGTACTGACGTCCCTTTTGCCAGGGGACGTTGTGTTTCATGCCCACAGGTCCCGATAGACAGGTCAAGAGTCCTCCAAGTAGGCTATCAGCTCAGCGAAAGATGTTGGTACACTCCATTTGCTCCAGAGTTGCTTGTTTGGTCAGTATGATTTAGACGTGTATTGTTTGGTATGGCGGGGCCCTGTCCCAACCTTTATGATAAGTATGTACTCTTAGACACTTTTAGACAGATGTAATGTATACGGATACTTGTATGGCCTTGTCGGCCTATATTTTAAATATATAATGGATCACATTGGCCTTATAGGCCCATATGTCACGGGTGTAAGTTTCTATATCAGGTTGGGTCATCCTATGTCTAGTATTCCCTCATGCTTTATTCTAGTTATATCATGAAGGCCTTCCCGACTCATTTACCTATGATAGTATGATATGAAATATATGTTACGTTGGTACTCGGTTGAGTAAGGTACTGGATGCCCGTCGCAGCCTATCAGTTTGGGTCGTGACACTAATTCTCCCCCATTGGCGAGTCATACGCAAGCTTATTTCAGAAGCTGACCGAATTGGGTTCACTACAACCCGTGGCTCCAAATCAGCCAAACCCCGAGTCCCCATCACACGGAGACTATACTATATGCGAGTACCACTCGGGAGTGGTGGTCCAAGACACAGAAGATTGTTGGACCCTCAAGAGGGCGGTTGAGGATTTTATTGAGGCCAAAAAAATAGTTCTTAGGGATGAAGAGGCCCCTAATGTAACCAACAATCTGTTGCCCACCCATAACAACGGGCTCGTCATTAGTATAATCTATGATGATAGAGAGTCCAATCCGGCACTGAAGGCCATTGTCGCCATCACTACATCGAGGTGAAACCTAAAGCAGCCGCAAAGCCCGAAAAGAAAGCAACTCTGGCCCCTCGGACTGTTGAAACCAAAATGGAGCCTGCACCTGAAAAGAAAGTGGTTCTTTATGTCCCGAAAGCAGCATAGAAAGAGCAGCTTGTCCTCAATATCCCAAAGAAATTTGGTGAATGAAAGATTACACTGAATGTACCTAAGTTGTACGTACCATAGGGACCAGAGGTGGCATGGGGTCCAAGAATGCCACCAAGGCTGACTGAGCTCGTGGTTATCAGCCCTGCACCACAGATTCAAATGAAAGATCCTAAAGCAGACCCTTGGAACTACAATAAAATCGTTGTTACCTACAAGGGAAAAGCAATTACGGGAGATGTTGAGAAAATATAAGCAAAACATGGATAGCCAAATGCCACCAAAGAAACCTATTAGCAATGAAGAAGCTGAGGAATTCTTCAAGAAAATGAAAACCCAGGAGTACTCGATAGTTGATCAACTCTTAAATACCCCATCGCAGATATCACTGTTGTCTCTATTGTTGAGCTCGGATGAACACCGAAAGGTATTGATCAAGACTTTGAATGAGGCTTATGTTCCAGATGACACGACTGTGGCACAATTGGAAAGAATGGCTGAAATATTTTTTGAAGTCAATAAAATCTCTTTTAGCAACAATGAATTACCCGTAGAGGGATCTGCACACAAAAAAGCCCTCAACTTTATTGATAAGTGCGCGAAGGCTATTATGTGAAAAGACTGATGTTGGATAGAGGTTCGGGAGTAGATATTTGTCCTCTTTCAACACTTACAAAGAATAGAAATTGGTACGGAATGAATCTGTGCCAACAATGTCTATGTTCGAGCCTTTGATGGGATCAAGAGGGATACTATTGGAGAAATTGATATGGTCTTGACTATCGGCCTAGTGGATTTTGAGGTGACCCTCCATGCTCCACCAGATGGTCAAGTTCGATCACACCATTTAGGAAATTGTCGTCCATGGAGAAGATGGGAAATCTATTTTCTAGGACCCCTCAGTCCCTTGTCTTGAAGCCAGAGAGGGCAGCGAACATCTAATCTATCAAGAATTTGAAATTGTGGTCACGGATCAATTTGAAGAGGGGGCCCCGCTGCCTCAGCCTTGTCTATCCAGTGCTTCAGTAATGGTTGCCACCCAGATGATCAAAAATGGGTACAAGCCCAGAAAGGGGCTAGGGGCATCTCTGCAGGGCATTACTCAGCCCATCTCCCCGATCATGAATGAGAAAACCTTTGGGTTAGGTTGTCGACCAACGTAAGCTGATAGAACATGGGCCAAAGAACGCAAAGAAAATGGATGTGTCTTATTAAAGCCTATCTTACATCTCTCACGATCCTTTGTCAAGCCGAAATATGAGGAAGAAGAAGAAGAGGCCTTTACGATGGAGGAAATAGATGAGATTTGCGGAGCCTTGAAGCAGATGCTATATGCGTCCAGTATGGTCCAGCTAGGGGAAGGCACAAGCCGTGCCGAGGTGTAATACATGGGAACTGATTTCAACCTCAAGAACTGGGAGGCTACCCCATTCCCTGTCAGACCGGAATCCCGGTAGTCAGTCTTGCTGTCTTTTCTACATTTCGGATTATTTCAGGGTGTATTCCGAATGTGTTTACTTTACTGCCTTTACTTTGTGATGTAAACCCTTCTATCTTTCCAATTCAATTCAATGAAATCAATATTTCATCGTACATGAATGTTTTTTTCTTTTTTTTCCTAATTTTGTTATTTTTATTTTCTGCTTTTTAGTTCTAATAATGTGGACTTTAATAACATTACATGTTTGCAGACTTCGTGCCCAGATCCTAAAACGTTGTCTAACTTTGAAATAATGAATCAAGAAATGAAATAGAAGAAGATGAGGCTTTTAGAGAAATAAACCGAGAACTAAAACAATTTGAGAATAAGCCTAAGCCAAACTTAAATGAAACCGAGCCAATTAATTTGGGCAGTTCAGAAAAGGTCTAGGAAACAAAGATAAGCATCCACACGAACCAGGAAACCAGGGATGCCTTGATCCAATTTTGTTTTAGTTCAAAGATGTGTTTTCATGGTCTTATGATGATATGTTAGGACGGAGTGTTGATTTGGTGGTGCACAAACTGCCTACTTATCCCGATTTTCCGGTTGTCCAACAGAAGCAAAGGAAATTTAAAACTGACATCAGTGATGAGATAAAGGAAGAGATCACAAAACAATTGAAAGCTGGTATGATCTGAGTTGTCCGATACACCACATGGGTAGCCAACGTGGTCCTAGTGCCAAAGAAAGATGGGAAAACCCAAGTTTGTGTAGATTACCGGGATCTAAAAAAGCAAGTCCCAAAGACAACTTTCCCTTGCCGAGTATACATATCCTCGTTGATAATTGTGCCAAATATGAGATACAACATTTTTTGGATTGTTATGCTGGGTATCACCAGGTTCTGATGGATGAAGAAGATGAAGAAAAGACCATTTTTACCACACCTTGGGGCACATACTGTTACAGGGTCATGCCTTTTGGTCTAAAGAATGTTGGGGTAACTTATATGATGGACATGACCACTATCTTTCATGACATGATACATTAATATATTGAGGTGTATATGGATGATGTTATTATCATGTCCAGATTGCAAGAGGATCATGTACAGGATTTGAGAATATTTTTCGAGAGGCTTCGCAAATACGATTTGAAACTGAACCCGACTAAATACGCATTTGGACTTCCGTCTGGGAAACTTCTAGGATTTATAGTAAGCCATAGGACATTGAGTTAGACCCATCAAAGATAAATTCCACCCGAGACTTGCAACCTCCGAAAAGAAAGAAAGAGGTCATGAGTCTGCTCGGAAGATTGAATTACATTAGCAGGTTCATTGCTCAACTCACTACAACTTGTGAGCCCATATTTAGGCCTTTAAATAAATATGCAATGATAAAGTAGACGGATGAGTGTTAAGAATCTTTTGACAAAATCAAAGAATATCTATCAAATCCGCCTGTGTTAGTTCCACCCAAACCGAGAAGACCTTTGTTCATGTACTTGACAGTCTTGGAAAATTCCTTCAGATGTGTCCTGAGGCAACATGGTATGACCGGAAAGAGAGAACATGCAATCTATTAGCTGAGCAAGAATTTCACAAGTTACGAGATTAAGTATACTCTGTTGGAGAGAACTTGTTGCGCCCTAACTTAGGTCGCTCAGAAGCTGAGACAGTACTTGCTAGCTTATATGACGTAACTCATAACCAGAATGGATCCCCTGAAGTATATATTCTAGAAGCCGATGCCAACTGGAAGATTAGTGAAATGGCAAATCTTGCTCACTGAATTTGACATTGTCTATGTCACTCGCACGACGAAGAAAGCCCAAGCCTTGGCAGATCATCTGGTTGAAAACCTGGATGATGATGAACACCAACCTTTGAATACTAACTTTCTGGATGAGGAATTAAATTCAGTTGAAGTAGTTCCCGAAAACATCAACGCCTGGAAAATGTTCTTTGATGGAGCTGTAAACACAAAAGATATAGGGATTGGGGCAATTCTCATCTCGCCCGCTGGTCAGCATTATCCGGCTATAGCCCGACTTCAGTTCTTTTGCACAACAATACTATCGAATATGAAGCTTGCATAATGGGAATGAACATGGCGATTGATCTGGATGTGAAAGAATTACTGATCATAAGAGACTCTAACTTGATTATTCGGCAAGCTCAATATGAATGAGAAACTCGAGAGATCAAACCCATCCCATACAAGCAACATGGGGAAGACCTCAGTAAATGGTTTAAGTCCGTTGAGTTCAAGTACATTCCTCGATTCCACAATGAGCTAGCAGATGCACTACCTACTTTAGCATAAACCGTTGAGATCAAGTACATTCCTCGATTCCACAATGAGCTAGCAGATGCACTACCTACTTTGGCATTAATGCTCCAGCAGTTTCATTCTAAATTGAGAGATCGTATACAAAAGAACTCCAGATCCTAATCTATTGAGATGTGTAGATTCTCGAGAAGTTGAGAGGATCATGAATGAAGTGCATTCAGGAGTATGTGGGCCCCATATGAACGGGTACGTCTTTGCAAAAAAAATTCTCCAAGTAGGTTATTATTGGATGACCATGGAAAAGGATTATTTCTGTTTTGTACGCAAGTGTCATCAGTGTCAGATTTACAGTGACTTGATTCACTCGCCGCCTTTGAAGTTGCATCATATGTCAGCGCCTTGACCTTTCGTCGCTTGGGGCATGGACGTTATTGGGACAATCGAGTCGAAACTTCAAATGGGCACCGGTTTATCTTGGTAGCCAGTGCTTATTTCACAAAATGGGTTTAGGCATTTACCTTCAAAGTCGTCACTAAGAAAGCAGTGGTGGATTTCGTGCATTCCAACGTCATTTGCCATTTTGGTATTCCTCAAACTATCATTATGGACAATTCTGCAAATCTAAATAGCCATTTGATGAGAGAGGTATGTGAGCAGTTCAAAATTACACATCGTAATTCTACTCATTATCGTCCCAAGGCCAATGGTTTCGTTAAAGCCACAAACAAGAATATCAAGAAGATTCTTAGAAAAAAAGTCCAAGACTCCAGGCAGTGGCATGAAAAGTTACCTTTTGCACTATTGGGATATCGCACAACCGTGCGGACATCAGTTGGGGATACCCCCTACTTATTGGTTTATGGCACTGAAGTCGTGATACCGACAGAAGTTAAAATTTCCTCTCTTCAGATCATTGTCGAAGCCGAGATTGAGGATTATGAATGGGTCAAAACTCATTTGGAACAATTGACTTTGATTGATGAAAAATGATTAGCCGTAGTTTGTCACAAGCAGGTGTACCAATAAGAATGGCCCGTGCTTATAACAAGAAAGTGTAGTCCATGAAGTTTGAAGTGAGGCAACTCGTTTTGAGGCATATCCTCCCGCATCATGAAGAAGCTAAAGGAAAATTTTCTCCAAATTGGAAAGGTCCATACATTATAATAAGAGTTTTGCCAAAGGAGTGTTGTATATGGGAGACATCAAAGAAAATGTCCCTTAGATAACAATCAATACAGATGCGGTCAAAAGGTATTATGTTTGACCTATTTCTCAGTGTTAAATATTTTGATTGGGATGACGAATGCTTTCATTATCGCTACCCAAAAACTATTAACCCTTTGCAAACCCTTTAAGCGGATACTTTTTCCTTGATCACCCTCTTTGGAACCTTTTATGTAAAAAAGAAAATAAAAAAGAAAAGAAAAGATAAAAGAATTAAAAAAAATCAAAAATAAGTTCATGTCAATTGAACTACGTCCAACCTGATTCCGAAAGGATACGTAGGCAGTCCCACTCTGGGTTCGGTCACACCAAACAAAAAATCCATATTTTCCCAAAGTAAACACGGGGGCAGTTGTTATAATTGTTCGGTAATGATTCCGCCTGAAAGGTTCTAAAATTGTAGTTCAATCCAAATTCTTTTTACCTAAATCCCTTTCAAGTCCTTCCGACTAATCGGCAAGAATGTTCAAGATCGGAGGCTATAGGTATTTGGACCTAGTACTACTAAAATGAGAGAAATTAAATGAGAGAGTCTTATTAGTAAAAACTCTCACATGCACCGTATGGTGATAATAAGTAGAGAAAATAAAAATGAGAGAGTCTTGTTAGTGAAAATCCACAAAGGGCACTATAAGGCGACGGTGAGAAGAGAAATGAGAGAGGTCAGCTAGTGAAAACCCGCAAAGGGAACTACTAATCGAAAAGAGGATCTACATAGCCATGGCATCAACACAGTCCTGGCAGGGTTTCTCGGTTTCAAGACAAGAGTTGTGATGAAGTTTTTGAGGATTAGATTAGTTTACACGGATCGGGCATCCAGTCCAAGAGGCATGTCATGTTCATTGAAGTTCGCATGTACTCCCAGATAAGTCCTTTTCTCTGTTTCTCGAAAAGGACACCTCTTGTTTAAGCTATTTCTTTTCTTCGATTAAATTTTTTCTTTGAATCCCTTTCGGTCTAACTCTGTGTCAAAATAAAGCAAAGAAAAGACAACAAGACCGATTATAGGGTTCTTGTTTGAAGCGAGCTGATATATTCAAAAGGCACCCAGCCTCAGCAAGGGCATCAAGTCGACCCTGACAGGTCATGATTGGCCGATACCTTAAAATGAAAAACTTTGGAAGAAGAAAATAAAATTGAAGTGCCCGCAAAGGCAAAGTAAAGTTGAAAAGGTTAAGTCTCACGAGACTAACAGTCATGGAAAAATTTGAAAATCCAAAGGCTCCCCACTGCTCTGACATTGAAAACTTTAGAGGAAAGAAGTCAAATTGAAATGCCCACAAAAACAAAATAAAGTTGAAAAGGTTAAGTATCATTACGCGATTAAACATCATACCAAAAAGTTTGAAAAATCAAAGGCTCTTAGGGGCCAAAAAAGCAAATTGGTGTTCATGAAAAAACCAGTTGCAGTTGAAATCATCATCAAAAGAAGATAGGCCAAGATCAAGTGACTGAAACACTCAAAGCCACAAAATCAACCACTGTTTCGAACTAACAATTGTTCTTTGTTGAAAACCAGGAAAATAGGTGCAATGAAAGACAACCTTGCAAGAGGCAGGTACAACCAAAAAGAAATCATGCAGAGATTGAAAACAGCTCCGCAAGACAAAACTCGCAAAAGGGAAGTCTTCTTAAAATTCTCTCCCACTTTTAAATGCATTCAAAATCATGCTACTATCGGGTACACCAATCCCTAGCTATTTTCCAAGATAGGGTACATCACTCCCTAGTTGATAATTTCAGACATAAGGCACACCACTCTCTAGGCTCTTTACTAGTATAGGGTACACCAATCCCTAACTGTATTTTTCAACGTAAGGTACACCACTCCCTAGCTGGTGATCTTAAATGCAGGGTACACCATTCCCTGATCTCATTACTAATATAGGGTACACCACTTCATAATCTCTTTACCACTATATGGTACACCAATCTCTAGCTGTGTTTTTTAACGTAGGGTACACCACTCCCTAGTTAATTGATCTTAAATGTAGGGTACACCATTCTCTGATTTTATTGCTAACATAGGGTACACCACTCCCTAGTCTCTTTACCAATACAGGATACACCAATCCCTAGCTGTGTTTTCCAACATACGATACACCACTCCCTAGTTGATAATTTTTAGATATAGGTTACACCACTCCCTAGTCTTTACCAGTATATGGTACACCAATTACTAACTGTATTTTCCAACATAGGGTATATCACTCCTTAGTTGATTGATCTTAAATGCAGGGTACACCACTCCCTAATCTCATTGCTAAAATAGAGTACACCACTCTCTAGTTTCATTTACCAGTATAGGGTATACCAATCATTACCTGTATTTTCCAACGTATGGTACACCACTCCCTAGTTGATTGATCTTAAATGTAGAGTACACCACTCACATATCTCTTTGCTAAAATAGGGTACACCACTCCCTAATTTCATTTACCAGTATAGGGTACACCAATCTCTAGCTGTATTTTCCAACGTAGGGTACATCACTCCCTAGTTGATGATCTTAAATGTAGGATACACCACTCCTTGATCTTATTTCTAAAATATGGTACATCACTCCCTAGTTTTATTTACTAGTATAGGGTACACCAATCCTTAACTGTGTTTTCCAACGTATGGTACACCACTCCCTAGTTGATGATATTTTAAACATAGGTTACACCATTCCCTAGTTGATGATCTTAAATTCAGGATATACCATTGCCTGATTCCATTACCAGTATAGGGTACAACATTCCCTTGTCGCATGTTTTTTAACATAAGGTACATCAATACTTAGTTGAGGCATCATTTTCACAATGAGGGTATACCATTTCCCAAAAAATCATGATTTTCTCAAGATACACAATTCCCAACATTTTAGTGCTTTCAATAAATAAGTAGTTTAGAATTTTTGTTATAATAACTTGCGAAATTTTTCTAGTAAAAATTGGGACGGAAAATTTCGTTCATTTATTTGTTTTGGTGTCTAAGCATGTCTTACCTCAAGGCACATGGTCTGAGATGCCTAGAAGAAGGAATCTTGATCCAGAATAAAGGAAAGAAAAGAAAAGAAGTCAATTCAAGGTGAAAAGTAGATAGAAGAGGATGTAGACTACTCAGGACATGAATGAAGTCGCGAACATTACATCCCCTACTTTGATGATTAAAGAAGCCATAGGAGATTGAATTAGCACCTACAGCTGAGAGACATTAAAGTTTAAGTTGAAGTTTGCACAAATAACCAGTCAAAACTCAAGATCGAGTTTCAGAAGACTTATAGATAGGAATTTTGTAACTCATAGCTGATAGGCATGTTTAGTTTATTTTAACTTTGATTTTTGGTGTAACAAGGAGTTCAGCAAACTGTAACAGCAGTAAAATCATATCTTTTCGGTAGTCCCAGCTATCAAACCTTTCAGAACTATACTGACCTGGTTCCTTTATAGCCAAGGATACGTAGGCAACCTCAGAAGCAAGGTTCGGTTAAACGTTTTAAAAAATGCTTCCCATGGAGTATCAAACGGGCAAAATTGTTCATAATCACTTACTTTATCTTTGTCCGAAAATTCTTCATATTTTCTAGCAAAGAGGGGCATCTGTGAGCACATGATTTTTGCCTTAAGCTAAAATAACTCCTAGAAGAGACACAATAATAGAATTTTCAATTATTTTGGATTTTTATAGAATTTTTAAAGAATTTTCCTTGTTTGTTTGTATTTTTAGATTATTTTCCTTATTAGGAGCATTTTAAATCATAGAAAATCACCTAAAATACTTTTATTTCATTCATTGCGTTCTTAGATGCTAATTGTATTTTAGGGTTTAATTAAATGCTAAATGCATTGTCAAATAAAAATTATAAAAAAATACATTAGCCATCTTGCATTTTAGCATTTTTAGGTTTAAAATTAGTTAACTTCCCTTTCTTTAATTCACAATATCCATCAGTTAGTTAATTAATCAGTTAGAAAATTAATTAGTTGGGATAGCTTTGTAAAATTAGTGCCAGTTAGAATTAGTTGGTTAAATAATGCAATTAAAACAAAGAATAAGAAGGAAGTGGGCTGCTGAGTGTCTCAAATTCGTTTGGGCCAGTTATTTGAAGCCTAAAATCCACAAAAATAGCTGCCCCAGTTCACTTCAAAACCCGGTCCAGCCTCCCCCCATAAAACAAACGATGTCGTTTTAACCCAGGTGATTTGCACCCTTCATCTCCCCTCACCCAACGGTTAGGAACTCACCCTCTTTCCTCTTAAAACTATCCTAAGAGAATGACCCCCTACCCCAAAAACCCTCTTAGAACTCTTCTTCTCCTCTCTCTCTCTCTCTCTCATACTCCACCTCTCTCCGCCTTCCGCCGCCTACCAAAAATCGCCCACGGCAGCTGACCAACCCCAAACCGCTCCAAAACATCACCAAAAATCCTCACCCTCTCCTCGTACCTTTCCTACCTTCAATTCCATCAAAATATTTCTAGAATACCACGTTTAGTAGATCTAGAAAAGACCAAAATCCTAATCTGTCCCCTTTTTTATTTTTCAATAATTTCAACTCGTTTTGACTTGAAATTTACATTGATCGATTGCTATATTGATGTTAATTTTGACTCATTTAGAAGTCATCAAAATACGATCAAGTTGTCGTTAACCGGCCAGAAGTTCAACCCCCCCCCCCCCAACCCCGTGTCTTTAGCCGTTCCTCTTCATTGTCATTGTCCGTCATATTTACTGTTGGCAGGGGTGTATTTCTTCTAGGTAATTCCCTTCCTTATCTCCTTAAATATTTTGAGTTTATTTGTTGAGCATAATTAGTTATTATTTTAATAGTTAAATTGCTTGTCTAAATTAGTTTAGTTACATATTAGGCTGAATTGATTTATGTGTTTGTTTTGTTTCTATTGTTTGAGTTTATAGTAGGTTAATTATTGTTTCCATTTTGAATTTGGACTTGTACTAACTACGTGATTAGATAGGCCCACTAGATTGAGTTTATTGGTTTTGGAGGTGATGGCCATGGGCCTTTTTGCAAAGAAGCCTAGGCATATGATGACAACTAGTGGTAAATACTAAGGGATAAAGGGTTAATTTGTATTTTAACCTGAAGGAATCTCTGAATAACTAACTTAGAAGCTTCTAGAAATAGGGATTAGGGGTCTGTTAGCAAAGGAAAACTACAAGGAGGTCAAGTATTGGGGACTGAGGGGTAATAAACAGAAAATAGAGGGATTAAAAAAGAAAAGAAAACAACTGAAAGCAACTGTGAAATTAGTTATAAAAGGGAATCTTCCTTCACACTTTCCATTCATTCATACTCATCCACACTCACACACATATGTAAGATCTCTAAAAAGGCATCTGAGAGACTAGGTTTTCCAGATCTGAAAATTCAAAAAAGGTCTTCAAACACAAAGAAAACTTCAAAAAAGAAGGAGAATCGTTGGGAAAAAAAGGAATTCTAAGTTGTGTCGAACCACGATTTACTCTATAATTTCTAGGTGATTTGGTGCTGAATTGTTGTTGATTTCTATTGGAGTAGTAGCTGAACTTCATCATGTTTCCTGCATCTAGCCTTTATTTGGCAAATTCTAGTCATTTCACAAATTGTACACATCTCATATCTATATTTACTCTTTGATTTACAATGAAATTTTGGCTATTCTTCTAAATTCATTTGTTGTGATTGACTGAATCTGTTATCCATTTTATTTTGAGCATAAATAAAATATTTATCAACTTATTTGAAGTGTTTGATTTAGTTAACACTTAAAACATGTTGTAGATCTACTTAGTAATGATAAATTGTTTTAAAATGGATTATGTGATTAGAGTTGTAATCGATCTCATATGTTTAGTTCGAGTTTAATCTATAAATTTCTTCGTAAAATATATGCTGCTTTGTTTAAGATTTAACAACTGATATTTGAGTTTATCTTTATGTTCTGATAAATCAAAGTTTGGTATTGTTATGATAAGAGGTTTGTGATTGTTTTAGTTTGGAGTTTTCGAGGTTTGAAGTTGAAGAGTAAACTGTCGAGCCTAGGAGTATATGAATCAAAAGCATGAGTAGAATAAATTGCTTAGAACTCATTTGTTACAAAAGTCTATAATAACATATTTTAATTCGATATTAGAGAGATAGCTTTGACAAATGGGTATTATCATAAGATTTCAATTAGGGCTATTGATGTAATGAACCAATTCTAAAATTCAGGTATTCATACATTGATGTTCAAAGTATTATATAACTGTTGCTTCTGACTTCGTAGTTGAATATGCAAATCGAATATGCAAGTCATGTAAAAGTTTGAATGGAATTTTTTATTTCTCTTTTTGTGAATTGTTGGGTCGTGTTTCCTAGAAATTATTGGGCCTGATCTAAGAGGACTGGTCTTCTTTGAATGAAACAAGCTGGACTTAACATGTCGAGTGTCCAGTTGGGCCTATGTGACCAATTTCACTTGGCCCATTGGGTGCTTTCCTCACCAGCCACTCTATCTGGCCTGGTTTTAGGTTTCAGAAAATATACACATTCATGCTGGCTGAAGTAATTTGAACCAAAGCAAAGTTATCATATATTTCATATCAGCAGAACCTTTTTAAAAGGATTATCATATTTCAATTTAGGATCGTATAGAGTAACAACAGTTTTGGCTTTAAAATGTTCGCGTGTGTAAAGCGCTAATTTCTTAAATTATTTCACCAAAATTGGTGTAGTAATTTGCTGATGTACGTACTTCTACAAAATTACATAACGCTTGAACCCTTTTCAAAAATCCCAAACTTTAGGAAATAAACAACTCTTGAATATCGTAGCTTGCTTTAGGCGCAATTAATATTAAACTATTATGATTATGGGTACGGTTCCCGTGGCATAGTCGTAATACGTAACTCCAAATTCGAGTGCACGCTTGTGTCATTTGACCCCAACTTTAAAGTAATAAAATAAACATGTTATAAATTGCGGGTACGTCTCATTTGGCGAAATCTGCGATGTGTATAAAACAACAAGTATACGACATCGTAACTTGTTCTAAAATAATTACATAAATGCCTAAGACAGATTAAAATATGCAAATAAAAAGCGGTACAAAAGATAAAAATGAACATAGGTTTAAAATACGCAATAATCAGATAATTAATCCAAGTATGATTATGAAAGCGACTGTGCTAGACCCACTGAACTCGGGAGTGCCTCACACCTTCTCCCGGGTTAACAGAATTCTTTACCCGGTCTTCTGTGTGTCGCAGACTTAAACAGAGTCGATTTCCTTAAATTGGGATTAAAATAAACCGGTGACTTGGAACACCCCAATTAAATAATTTCAAGTGACGACTCTTAATTAAGTCAAACAATCTCTTTTCAATAATGTCACTTAAAGTGGTGTGGCGAGATCTTGACAATGATATTCATCTAGCATGGTCTACAAAGAGATTGTGGATTTAAGATGAATTAGTTCAGATAATGTTTTCTTCATTTTGATGTTGTATTTATGGCTACTCTATTACTTTTCTGTTTTTTGGATAGTTAGTGTTGGATCTCCTATATGCATGTAATAATTGTATTTGATTTACACATGCACGTTTGGGGATTTGCATTATTATCATTTTCTTGGGTCTGTTTGAAACAATGAAAGTATTCCCATATCTTTATGTTTAAATAAGTAATGAAGAAAATATTTATATTTCTTTATGTCATCTTTGTTCTATATTTTGATGAGTCTATTAACAGTTTATAGTTCATATGGGTTAGTGTTTACACGTGCCGGAATTAAGCTTTTGGATTTAGAGTTTGAAGATCACGGTGTTAGAATTTAGGCTCAAGCGTATGGTTTGCGTGTTAGAGCTTATGATTGTTTACTGCCAAAGAGAACTGTCTATCCTTCTCTTTATGCCGATATATATATTTCTCTGATATATTCACTGCATGCAGTGCAACAATCAATTGTCAACAACATAATTAATAAATACATTATGTTATATATATATTATACATAATTAGTAAATATATTATGTTTATATATTATACAGAAGGATGTTTCATGTCATGGCCTAAAACACTATACTCTTTCTTTCTGATGATATTTAGTTCTATTATTCTTTTTTTATCTATTGGCGCATATTGCAAGACTACAACCACTGTTCATCAAATTAGATCTAAAGAGAAGAAAACGCTAAATGTAACGATCCGGTCGGTCATTTTTGATCATTTGCATATTCGTTCGGTGGTTCGAGGCCACGAGTAGCTTCCGAGGCCGCGAGTAGCTTCATATGATGTATTATGACTTGCGATGGCTAATTTCGGTTTTCGAGCGGTTCGGAATTGATTTGGAAGAATGATTCTCATTTTAGGAGCTTTAAGTTGGAAGAGTTAACCAAGTTTGACTTTTGCGTATTTGATCTCGGATCGGAGTTTTGATGGTTTTGTTAGGTCCGGATGATGATTTCGGACTTAGGCGTATGTCCGGAGATGGATTTGGGATTGGAAATGTGGTGAATGCAGTAATACACATTGGAAGTCATCGACATGCTCGTGGAATTTGACAAGAATTTTAGTATACTTTAAAGCTCCGCGATTGTTACGTAGATATACTCGCGGTATCCACTATCATATACTTTTGAGGTAGAAAAGAAAAAGAAAAAAACTATCAATGGTACAGAATTTAAAAGTAATGATGGCAAAACCATCTTGGGAGTTCATCGTCCATCCACTTAACTTTAGCAGAGGAAAAAACTAGTGACAAAAGGAAACACACTTGAGGTGTCATTTTGCCAGCAGCCAATACTTTAGTATCTAAATTATCAAAAAGAAGCAAATATAACTATAAGATAGCCTAAAAATAGATTTAGAAATCGCCTCCAAACATAAGCTAATGAAGAGTGTGTAGAGACATCGTTAAATCACAGTTCACTATCAGCTGCTGATCTCTTTCCATTCACAGCAACCAGCTCAGTGTCGAAGACAAGTGTAGCACCACCTATACGTTTGAACAGATAAGAAAATATTAAAATACGACTCTGGCTAACTCAAGGAAAAATTTACATAACAAGGGAGAGTACAAAACTCAAGCAAGAAGTAAAAGAATCTCGATAGAGGATAGATGTTGCGTCATATGAACTTAAGCAGCATTAAACCCACATGCTGAATACAGCCTACTGCCCCTCACCCTACCCCATTCTCTCTCTATATATATATATAGAGAGAGGAATCATGGAGATGAATTCAGTTATTAATCCAGACAGCGGACCCAAAATTACTTTGAAGAAAAACCTTTACCATGTTTTGCTACTGTGGCGAATCACAATATAAATCGAAAGCAACGCCAACAAAGACAGTTCATTCGGAGTGAAGAAAGACCTTTACAATATTTTGGCAAAACTCTTGAACTTCTTTCGAAATTTTCGTTTATTTCCAAGTTTTTGCAACAAAAAAAAAAGATTACCAAGCTTAAAAATTGCCCATTTTTCCAGAATTTGCAAATTCTGAGAAGAGAATTTCACCGAACAAACTTTTTGGAAACCTAAAAACAGTTGCAAGAAATGTTTGCAAAATCCTTTTGCAAGTTCTCCAATAACTCAAAAACAAATGCAACCTTGCTAAATGGAACAGAAGCAATGCCACCAGCAAGAGAGTACATTTACGGCTACTGAAAGCCAGCAACCAGTCTATTAAAACTATTTGTTCAGAATTAGAAATAAACACCGGAAAATAGTTGACCAGTGTACCAAAGGATAATGCTTAAAGTTTGAGGTCTATAGGTTCAGCTAATGCATAAAGCAGAATTTAAGTTACTAAAGAAGTAGCTGATGTTACCTGGAATCTTTGGTGGAGATCCACTCTCGCCATAACCAAGTTTAGCAGGGATCTTCAACTTTCGCTTCTCTCCCACGCACATTCCAAGAAGTCCTTGATCCCAACCTGCAAGGCGACATTCAGTATCCAATGGCTTGCTCTGTTCTTTTGTTAACTAACCCTTTCGGGACAGCTTACCATCATTCGCATAATATATCTTTTAGAAAAAGTAATATTCTATATATCTCCAGTCAACATCTATATTTGTTTTTGTCCATAAATATTACTACATAGAAGGTAATTCAGAACAAAGAAACATAAATCTAGCTTATAGGAATTCATACTATAGACTGCTTTACACAGTGTTACCTTGAAGAATAGGACATACAAAAGAGGTTCTCATACTTTATGAGGAGCCAACAGCCCAGAAGGGCTCATATCTTGAAGAGGCACACACTTTTTACAATGTTATGATTTCAGTTTGTCAGATTTTATTTACATCTCAAGCTGTTTTTCCTTTTTCTTTTCTCTTGCTAAGTAATAACCAGGCTCTTCTTTTTCCGACTTTCACTTCGCTGTAAAGAGAGAATTCCTTTGTGAAGCCACAGCCCTATATGTCAATATTTGGAACGAGTTTGGTGTATTATAAATGAAAGATTTTGACATATCAAAAGGAAAAAGTTTACAGTCCAATGTATATTCATAAGCTCCCACAAAGTAAAAAGAACTAGATCTTGAAAAGCAAGAGACAAAAACAATAAGTCATCTTTTGTTTTGTCACCACTACACCCATTTACTGCGCGCGGATATTAGCACTTACCATTGTCAAGAACTCAATGATTTTTCGCTGAGATTCTAGTTCCTAATATGCTTCCCACAACTGCTTATCATTGAGGGAAACCATCAAAGAAGAAAAAGAAAGGAAGAAAATGCACCAATGCAATTATTTCACGTGGGCCATAGTTCCAAAGGATTAGAAATGATGTAGAGTGAGTATTGATAAAAAAACGCAAAACAAACCTTTAATCACTTGACCACTTCCAAGCTCAAACTCAATGGGTTCATTCCTCTCATAGCTGGAGTCAAATACAGTTCCATCTGTAAGTTTTCCCTGCAGGCACATTAAGATGTAGGGTAAATCACTTGGACGTTACCTCTAGTTCAACAAAACTAAACCAACCTCCCCTCTTACATAGAAAATACAAGAAACTGCGCTGCAGTTTAAAGTGTTAGTACATATACCTGTTAAATATGGATATGCCCGTCAAATATGGATGACGTCAGCAAAATTTATGCTCGTCAAATATAGATGAAGTCAGCAAAATATTGTCGTAAGTTTCTATTAGTAACCTCACTGGATTGCCTAATTTCAACCACTAACTCTCCCTCCCCAATCCTTTCCCGTCTGTTTAATCACATATGCCAATGCTAATGCTGCCCTCCTTCCTTTGTCACATGACATTTCCTTCATAGTTCCTGATTGGCATGTATTCATTACTCCAAGTTCCTTGTGAGCATGGAACTATCTCATATACATATAGTTAATTGGAGAAGAACTAAGCTATCAAATCCATAAGTTGAAATAGAACCAAACAAGTAGGAATAAGACGAAGACAAGTGAGAGAGGATGGTTCAATCAAGAGAAAAGTTTTTTAACTTTCTTTTGATCATTCAAGTGCCCCTAAGTTGGTTCGTTACCCTGATTGAAAATAAAAGGAATCTGAAAGAGAAATGCACAGGACCTAGCTTCTTCAAGCACTCTACACCCTGATCCCTTTTCTCCTTCAACCATTATATTTCTGATCCACGCATTGTCTAGGCTTTTATTTTTTATACAAAAAAAATTGTGTTTTTTATCTAATGCTGAAATGTATATGTTATCAAATACATTTATTTTGAGTTAATGATTGACCTGCTTCCAAAGCTTTCTTTAGAGAAAAAAAGAAGAAGGAGCAACTTCAGAAACAAGAAAAGGAAAATGAAGCTTAATAACTGAGGAAAGAGATAGAACTTTTCGTAGAGATTGAGTTGGTCTTAAGGAAAGAAAAGGACTATGTAAAAAATCTGAAT
The DNA here is from genome assembly GCA_000715115.1 of Nicotiana otophora. Classification (NCBI taxonomy): domain Eukaryota; kingdom Viridiplantae; phylum Streptophyta; class Magnoliopsida; order Solanales; family Solanaceae; genus Nicotiana; species Nicotiana otophora. The sequence continues at coordinate 232,364 of AWOL01S0007957.1, read as the reverse complement.
AATCAAGTGAAATCTTTCACCTCACTGCCCCATTCTCATCTTCTAGCCCATATGCATGAATATAATTCTCCAACATAATTGACAGAAACCCAGTAATCAATTTAAGGATTGCCATTTTTTTTGGATAAAGCTAAGTAAGGATTGCTTAAAGGAGTAAACACAATAATTTACTAATCTACCATTAGGGATTGCAATAAATTAGAAACACCTCATTCTTAGTGGGTAACTTTCCTTCCATCCACAATTAGGAGCTTTTAAATAGTTAAGTAGAGAAGCACTTCTACTCACACTGTAGTGTACTGAGACTCTATCACCCTTGTGAGCCTTAAGTTCGCAAGATTTTGGCTTAAACTGCAAAAGACCAAGAAAATAATAGGTTAGGGTTTAGACTACGGAATCACCAAATGAAGGAGACTTGTGCACAATTTACAAGCATTACTATCAACATTGAGAAACATAAAAGATTGATGACTCTATAAATGCAGAGTGTATTTATTAATAACATCATAGTAGTGAAACATTTGAGAACAAATAGTTAGTAAGATCCCATGAGTAACAATAATCAATGCTTTTCTCCAGGTAGCTGTGGCACTGGATTTGATAAATTTATGCATACTTAATTCCTGGACAAGTAGGTGTCAATTTCGTGGACACAGCAACACAGTTACTTTACTGCAAGATGGATCACCAATACTTTCAGTTGACAAATGCTCCGTGAGGGACAAAAAACATAGATATAAATCCCATAGTATGACAAAATATATTTATATGACGGACAAGTATGGAAGGTAAGAGACGTGTAACGGAAAGAAAGAATGCTTATCTATTTTCTCCTGTTCCCCAATTGTTCTCTGCCAAATGCACTATTTGTCATAGCTATGAACCACCAAAAGATACTAGCTTTTCATGCTCTCTTATCCACTCAGCAGTGTGAGTATACAGTTGATGTATATCCAAACTTGGTGAGGGGATTCAGTCGAAGCAATTAAAGAAACAGAAACCAACCCCCCCCCCCGTGTGTGCAGAATCTCTCTATACAATTCCGCTAAAGCTAACAGTATAGAGAAAATATGACTCAATTCGCAAATCATTAGTCTAAAGCAGAATGTTGAACGAAATGACATTTGTAACCTAAAGCTATGCTCCTTTTAAATTTTTAATTAAATACCCGCAACCTAAAACTATGCCTGAAGCAAGAGATTCTAGTATCCTCCAACGCGAGCTTCTCTCTTTAGAAATTGAAAATATAAGAAACTTGAAATACAGCAGTCTAATATTCATCGAAAAATTGCCACGCATGGAAGTCATACGCGAGAGATCTTTAAATGAAGAAGTTCAAACAAAACGAAACTTAATACTATATAAACAAAACGCAGTTCATTCTTTAATCAGTTATAAGTACCACGAATCGAAGAATAGAAATGCCAAAAGTTTTACCTTCACACCGATCTGCAATTCGGTAACATCACCAGACTTCTTAGCCGTAACTGGAAAATACAAATCGAAACTTAGACCGTATTTGACAGTATTCCTATAGACTTAATATTTGATTTTTAGCTCAAAAGAAAAGAAAAGAATTTTAGCACGTTGAATATCGCATTAACAGATCTGATACAAAAATCAATAGCGTGACATATAACCTTCAAAGAGATTACCTATGGTAATAAGAAGAAGAACTAAGAGAACTGAAGCGGCATTGAATGCGCGGCTGAATTTCATTGTCGATTCTGTTTCTTCACACTGCGAATCTCCTCTTGTTCTTCTTTCCTTCCGCTAAATATAAAGGCAGATCCACAATAGCCACCGCGGATCTCCAACGTAATAAAAGAACCACGGAACCAATCATTATTTTGCACGTCATCGATCATGAAATCCACGCGGACGAGCTGTACAATGTCGTCCCTGTCATCAATGAAGGGCCCAATTAATCACGGAAAATACAAGAACCATCTTAGAATTCCACTAATGGTATCTGGGAAAGATATAGTGTACGCAGACCTTACCCCTACCCCGGAAGATTAGAGAGGTTGTTTTCGAGAAATCCTCGGCTCATTGACAAAAGATCTGTAACAACAACAGAAACTAGAAAAATAATATAAGCACCGTAAGAGACAGCAAATAAATGTAAGAGGAATAATAATAATAATAATAATAATAATAATAATAATAAAAGTGTGAAACACAACAAAACCCGCTAGCAGTTTTAGACACAACACTATCAGACTAGTCGGTACAACGAGGAAAAATGCTCGACTACCCCCTAACCTATAACCCTAATGCTCGACCTCCACACCTTCCTATCAAGGGCCATGTCCTCGGAAATCTGAAGTCACACCATGTCTTGCCTGATCACCTTGCCCCAATACTTCTTAGGTCGCCCTCTACCTCTTCTCGTACCTGCCAAAGCCAACTGCTCACACCTCCTAACCGGGGCATCTAGGCTCCTCCTCCGCACGTTCCCGAACCATCTAAGCCTCGCCTCCCCCATCTTGTTGTCCATGGGAGCCATGCCCACCCTCTCCCTAATATCTCCATTCATAATCTTATTCAGCCTAGTGTGCCCGCACATCTATCTCAACATCCTCATTTCTGCTACTTTCATCTTCTGGATATGTGAATGCTTGACTGGCCAACACTCAGCCCCATACAACATGGCCGATCTAACCACAACTCTATAGAACTTCCTTTACGTTTTGATGGCACATTCTTGTCACACATGACTCCAAACGCTAACCTCCATTTCATCCACCTCACCCATATACGGTGCGTGATATCCTCGTCGATCTTCTCATCACCCTGGATAATTGACCCTAGGTACTTAAAACTATCTCACTTAGGGATGGCTTGTGAGTTAAGCCTAACTTCTATTAAGTTTAGAATTTTAATAATGATCAATAATCTAAATAAGCCTTGACTAATGACATCTCATTGTGTGCAGATTCTATGATCAAGAGCAACAACATTGATGAAAGGAAAGAAGATCATATGGAAAGTCAGAAAAACTCAACGGCTATGTGTTTTTAACTTTGCATCAAATGGAAAGAGAATCAATCAATCAAAGAACAAAGAAGGAAAGTCAGTCAATAAGACTTGCTAAAGATCCTCAAGCGCGCAAAAAAGGAAAGAGAGCTAATCACAGCTAAAGAACAAATCAAGAACAATCTGTGTAAGCTCTAATCAAGGATAAATGGAGGAACCAATTCGCCATGATTAAGGATGAATCTAGTTACCCTTTCAAGCTAGATTCATGAGGCTACCCTTGGGTCTCACTCTTAGATATCTATGCCTCACAAGGAAAGGCCTCCAATAATTACTGTTATGCGATCCCAGAAGACAAGGAATTAGAAGACTCATCAAGCTATAAAGGAAGAAGTAGTAGGGCATCGAAGAGCACGCAACTTCACATCTGTTTCTATACCTTTCTAGCTCTTAGTAAAAATACTGTATTCATGAGTCTACAAGTGTCGCAAAAGATAGGAAGAGTTGGAAAACAAAACAAGAGATGTGTCAACATTAGAAAAAAAAAAACATTGTTGTTGTATATCGTTGGTGGTGAACGTACTAAAACCATCACTGTTGTAAACGCTTACTGAAGATCTAGGAGAATCCTTGTGACCCAAGGGAACTGGATGTAGGTACCATACCGGTACTGAACCAGTATAAAAACTACTAAGCCTCTTTTACTTTTCTCTTTGTTCAGTTTATTTATGTTGCGATTAATTCCTGTGTAAAGTTTAGTCGACTAATTTCCTACATAGTCAACTAAGTTTTACAAATCGGCTACAATTAACCCCCCCCTCCCCCATCCCCCTCTTGTACTTTCAATTGGTATCGGAGCGAGACTCGTGAACATTGATTAACAGCAAGTGTGGAAAAGATCATGGCATCAAACACAGTCGTTGGAGTACTATTTCAAGAAGGAACTTCTGAGGTACGACCTCCTTACTCCAATGGCCAACACTTCTCATTGGAAAGTGCGCATGGAGACCTATACTGTGTCATATGACATTAAGGTTTAGTGTGTGATCAAAAAGAAAAATCTTCCAATTCCGCCAAAGAAGGATAAAGACGGTGAAATCATAGTATCATCAGTTCCTCTTGATTTAGATTATTACACTAAAGAATAAGCAGTTGTTATCCAAGTGAATGCCAAGGCAAAACATCTGATGTACAATTCTATAAACGGAGAAGAATATAAAAAGATATCTAGCTGTGCAATTGCAAAGGAAATATGGGATAAGTTAGAAGTCACATATGAAGGAACTAACAAAGTGAAAGAGACAAGGATCAATCTCCTGGTTCGAGATTATGATCTGTTTCAAATGAAGGATGGAGAATCAGTTAAGGAAATGTTCTCTAGGTTCAACAAAATCCTTGGAGACTTGAAATCCTTTGGTAGACTAATCAGAAGTGGAGAACAAGACAGAAAAATTCTGAGAAGTCTCCCTACAATTTGGAAACCCAAAGTTATTGCTTTAGAATGTCAGGATATTGACAAAATGTACTATAATGAACTTGGAGGTGATCTAATTGCGTTTGAGAAAATACATTAAGACAGGCAAGTCCAACAAGAAAAAAAAACAGTTGCGTTCAAAGCAACTATAGCTGAATCAGTAAAAGAAGAAGAAGAAGAAGAAGAAGAAGAAGAAGAAGAAGAAGAAGAAGAAGAAGAAGAAGAAGAAGAAGAAGAAGAAGAAGAAGAAGAAGAAGAAGGAGGAGGAGGAGGAGGAGGAGGAGGAGAACAAGATGAGAATATAACTATACTCTCTAAAGTTGTAACAAGCATGATGAGGAAAAACAGAAATAGCAGAAGAGGTAAATCAAATTTTAAAAAAGGTAAGATGAATACTGAAAATGACAAAAATGACGGAAGATGCTACGAGTGTGGAAAACATGGACCCATTCAAGTTGAATGCCCTGAACTGAAAAAGAAACTAAGCAGAAATTTCCAAAAGAAGAAATCCTTTGGAGCTTAGAGTGATGAAGAAGAATATGGCCATGAGAAAATTGCCATCATGTGTTTCATGGCCACCAAAAAAGATAGCGATAAAGACTCGGGTGAGCTTGGTCTCATGACAGACGAAGGAACAAGTGAGGTACGTCTTCCTACATGTCCTAACTGTCATGAACTCCAAGAATTTATTGATATTGCTCTTGAAGAGATTGAGAAAGTTCTGAATGAACTTAAAAAAATCCAAAAGAGAAAAGAAAGACTGGGCTCTGAAATTAAAAGTTTGTGAAATTGAGAGAGATATGATTCAAGATGAAGTTAATGAACTTCCAACTTCAACTGATCTACCGGTCATAGCTCAGTTAGATCAAATTAGTTTGCTCCTCATAATTTACCAACTAGAACTAGAAATTGCTCTGCATGCACTCATTATGGCAAAAATGGCCACAGCTCTAACTACTGCAGGCTTAGAATTAGAGGAGAAAAAGTCTCTGAAAATTTCAATAATCACTCATGTTTTTATTGTGGAAAACCTGGTCATACTTCTAATCATTCCAGTTTAAGAACAACAGGAGATGGGTCTGGCGACCCAAGCTCTCTAGTCAAGCTAATATTAGAAACACTAACCATTTAGGACCCAAGCAGGTTTGGGTACCTAAAAATAAGTAATCTATTTTTGCAGGAACACCGCAAGAAGAATTGAAAAAGGGAAATGCTATCTTGATAGAGCGTATTCCAAACATATGACAGGTGACAAACAAATGTTCAAAATTATCACCAAACTAGATGGAGGAACAATCAACTTTGGAGACAAATCGAAAGGAAATATAACTGGAGTTGGAAGAGTTCCTTTCAGCTCAACATGTGATGTAGACGAAGTGTACCTGGTTGATGAACTTGGCTATAACCTACTCAGTATCAGTAAACTATGTGACAATGACTATAAGGTTCGTTTTAAAAAAATATGGTTGGTTTATTAAAGACAAATCAGGTAAAGTTATTTTTTTGGAAATAGAGATAGGAATGTCTACACTATCAGTAATTTATCTAGCCTCTATGATTGATGATCCTTGGGTGTGGCATAGAAAACTTGGTCATGCCAACATGCATACTATTCATAACCTTTCCAAAAATGATCTTGTCATTAGTTTTTCAAAACTAGATTTTTCAAAAGATCAAATCTGTAATGCATGTCAACTAGGAAAATAAACCAGGTCCTCTTTTAAAGTTAAAAACATAGTTTCTACTACAAAGACTCTTCAACTCTTGCATATGGACCTTTTTGGTCCAACTAGAACAGGTAGTATAGGTGGTAGAAAATATGCCTTTGTTATTGTAGATGATTTTTTTCGATTTACCTGGGTTATTTTTCTAAGTCATAAAGATGAGGCATTAAGAAATTTTGAAGTCTTCTACAAGAAGATACATCGGGAAAAATGTTACTACGTATCTTCTATAAGAAGTGACCATGGAGGAGAATTTGAACGCAAAGCATTTGCGAACTTCTGTAATGATCAAGGGATCTCCCATAATTTTTCATCTCTAAGATCACCTCAACAAAATGGAGTGGTAGAACGCAAAAATAGAACCTTGCAAGATATGGCAAGAACTATGATTGTGAAAATTTCCCTTCCACACCACTTCTTGGCAGAAGTTGTAAGCACAACATGTCACATCATCAACAGATGCTTAATTCGACTTATTCTCAAGAAGACTCCATATGAACCGTGGAAAGGTAAAAGACCCAACATCAGTTATTTTCATCCTTTTGGCTGCAAATGTTTCATCCACAACAATGGAAAAAACAATCTTGGTAAGTTTGATCCCAAAAGCGATGAAGGTATTTTTCTTGGATACTCTCCCCCTAGTAGAGCATATAAATTTTTTAATAAGCATACTCTTTCTATTGAAGAATCTATACATGTTGTTTTTGTGGACACTAACCCTCGCTTAAGGAATGAAACATTTCCTGAAGATGAGAAACTTTCCATAGTTACAAAGTCTATCAATATAGGTGAAAACTCTCGTGATGAGGTGACTGATCAGCAAGATTAGTCGACTAATAGTCATGTAGATAATCAGGAACTTCCTACAGTTGAACAGTCAATTCCCGTTGAAAAAGAGCCAGTATTAGTTGTTCCAAATGAATGAAAAAGTGAGCATGGATATCCACATAAGTACATCATTGGAAATCCTCAAGAAGGAATGAAAACTAGAAGATCACTAAAGCAGACATCAAATATTGGTCACATATCCCAGTTCGAACCAAAAAATATGGATGAGGCCCTTGGAGACGAAAGCTGGATAACTGCAATAAAGGAAGAGCTTGATCAATTTGAGAAGAATAAGGTATAGGAACTCATTCCTAAACCCCAAATGCATAATTGTTGGAATAAAATGGGTGTACAGAAATAAGTTGAATGAGTCTGGACAAGTACGAAATAAAGCTAGACTGGTTGCTCAAGGATATTCATAGCAAGAAGGAATTGATTACGAGGAGACTTTCGATCTTGTTACCAGGTTAGAATCTATTCGCATCTTATTAGCCTATGTTGCTCACAAATATTTTAGACTATTTCAGATGGATGTGAAAAGCGCTCTCTTAAACGGGTTCATCTCTGAGGAAGTACTTGTTAAGCTACCTCCAGGATTTGTAAATGAATCATTTCCAAATCATGTCTACAAACTATCCAAAGCTTTGTACTGTCTAAAGCAAGCTCTTAGAGCTTGGTATGAAAGGTTGAGTTCATTCCTAGTCGAAAATGGGTTTGACAGAGGTAATATTGATACTTCTCTTTTTATCAAACGATTGACTGGAGGTAATTTAATAGTACAAATCTACGTAGATGATATTATTCTTAGCAATACTAACCCTGTTTTATGCAAGGACTTTTCAAACATCATGAAAGGGGAATTTGAAATGAGTATGATGGGAGAATTAACCTTCTTCCTTGGGCTTCAAATCAAACAATTGCAAGTAGAGAAGGAAATTTTCATTAGTCAAACAAAGTACACAAAAGAGCTCATCAAAAAGTTTGGCATGTCTAATGCAAAAGCCATAGGGACTCATATGAGTCCGTCAACTACCCTGGATGAAGATAAAGATGGTAAGAGTATCGATGAAATAATGTATCGAGGTATGATTGGTTCTCTACTCTATCTTACGGCTAGTCAACCTGATATTATGTTCAATGCTTGCAAATGTGCAAGATATCAGTCAGTTCCCAAAGAGTCCCACTTGACTGTTGTTAAATGTATTATCAGATATATGATAGGGACAGTCGACTATGGATTATGGTACGAAAGTTTAAATGTCTTTGATCTCAAAGGTTTTTCAGATGCAGACTTTGCAGGAGATAAAATTAACAGGAAAAGCACAAGTGGAACGTGCCAATTACTTGAAAAATCTCTCATATCCTAGCACAACAAGAAACAAAGGTTTGTTGCCTTATCCACTACTGAAGCAGAATATTTGGTTGTAAGCAACTGCTACACAGAAGTTCTATGGATTATGCATCAACTGTTAGATTATGATTTACGTCTTAACTGTGTTCCTATTATGTTTGATAATACTAGTGCTATTTGTCTTTTAAACAATTATGTGCATCATTCCAGGGCTAAGCATATTGAGATTAAGCATCATTTTATACGTGATCATGTTGCTAAAGGCGATATTATGTTAGAATTTATCAATACTAGAAATCAGTTAGCAGATATTTTTATAAAACCATTACTTGAAGAAAGATTTTTTTCCTTCGTGACAAAACTGGTATTTGTTTAATTTCCGTCTAACTGTGCTAAATTTTTCCATAATTGTATAAGTTTATAAATTTTTCCATAATTGTTCTTTATAATTTTCGCCCTAAAAATCTTTTAGTACTTGATTATTCTGCATTTGCATTAATGACTGAACTGACGGCGGGCTTGTAGAAGGCAACTTTCAGTTGCCCTTCACACGTCTCTCCAAGAATCAAGGCGTCTATTCAAACTCTTTTTAACCCATTTCCCCTCGATTATATCTCCCATTCTCTCAAAGAAAATCATTTTCTCTCTGCTCTCTTTTACTCAAGGCCAAAACCAAACTCTCTCCTTCCTCCTCCATGCCCAGAAGAAGCCACCGCTTCAAGAAAAACCATCAAACTGATGATCCTGTAGATGTAGAAAACTCAAAAAGCACATATCATCCATTGTTCGAGGATGATTCCAGTGATTCTCAAGAAGATATTATCATCTCCCAAAAGAGGGCTGGAAAGCGTCCAATAGAGTCCATCCCTAAACAATCGTCTCAAAAAAGAGAGAAAACTGAAAGCATAGAGTTTGGCCCTGAATACAAGATGCATTTCTATGGCCCCGAAGAGAAGTCTAGGTTTGTTGCTTTCAAAGGGAAGTCGATTGCTTATGGTCGTACTGTAAGTTTGAAATCTATGAAAAACTCTCACTGTGATGTTATCTCTGTGTTTGAAACTCAAAAACGGGTCTATCATTTTGCTACTGTAGGTGACACTGTCTATGAAGAGCATGTGCGTATGTTTATGTCAATCTGTTTGTGAATGATAAAGATGATCTAGAATCCATTATTTTAGTAACTCATATTATTCTTGACGCTTATCAGTTTGAGAAAATCTTTGCAATAAAGTTTGTTGGGTATAGTTTATTTGTGCAACATTCTTGACCTGATAATTTTGAAGTCTCGTTTGAGAAAGCAAAAAGTGTGTTGTCTAAAAATAACCCTGATAGTGGTCCAAAAAGTTTGAAATTTAAACATTGTGTACTAGTCCACATTATTGCTACCCCATACTGGTTCTCTTCTCACCCTATCTCTCCGAGATGTGTTTGTCTTGTACTGCCTGGTAAACGGGAAGGCTATTAATTGATTTGCTTGGGTACGTAGTACATGCTTGAAAGCATCATGCGAACAGTTTGCCCTATGGTTTACTAATCTTTCACATCTTGCAAGTTATGAAAGTGGATCTGTCTCTCTATGCCCCTAAAACCATCTCCAGCACATATGACAAGACTGCCTTTGCCATGATGGGATATACCTTGATTGAGGGAACTTGGCTCAAGAAAGACAAGGCACTTGAATCCATCCCTCAACAGGACACTGGAGGGATTAAATCTGAAGCCATCAAATCCTCTTCCTCATATCAGTTGCTGCTAATGCAACAAAACATTGCAGGTATCAAGGAATTGCTAACCTCTATGCAAGAACATGTGGACAAGATCAGGGCAGTAACCAAGTAAACAACATATGTGGCTAGGCTAAGGATCACTCTCCAAGCCACAAAGAGGCAAGGAATCAGGGCAATGCAGGATGTAACTGAGAAGCTGACCAAAGTCACCAAGGATATTAATGCCTCACATGACAGTTTCTGCAACAAAGTGATCAACACCTTGAAGTATTTCCTTGGAAGGAATTAAGTGTCTGGGCTGTTTAGACAATATTTTTATTTTGTTTTGTATGGTAGGTGTTAAACCTTCTTCTTTTGGATGTGTTTGAATGGGCATGTCAGTCGACTATGCCCGGTATAACTGCTAGCTGTATATATTTTTTGCGTGCTTAACTAGTACTACTATTAGCTATTGTTCTTGTAGCACCCCGGAAATTTCGAAATACTTAAGCGCTATTAAGAAAGTTAATATGTGCTAATTATATTATTTTGTGTGCAGACAAAGACTATTAATATGATGAATATTAATTGGATATGATAATAAGTGTACGAGGTGTATTTGAAGTTATATAGGGCATAAGGAGAGCCCTTGGGACAAATCAAGTTGGAAATTACTTGATAGACTAAAGTTCCAAATGAGTACACACAAGACCTAACTTTGGACGAGTATATCTACATATACATAAAGAGTTATGTGATGTATAGACTATCAAATGAAAGATCTTCGAGTTTTATTTCTAATGCTTCAAACCGTTTGTCATTTAGATATTCCTACAAGAAATTATGACCAGCTTAACACAGGCTGGCAGAGGAGTAAACTGGGAATGCGAAGCATCCGGGGTCGCGTCTGAAAGAAAGGCTGGCAATGAAGTACTGTCATAGCATCCGTGTCTGCGTCCGAGCTTCGAAGAGGAGTGAACTGGGTATGCGAAGCATCCAGAGCCACATCTGAAACCCAAAAATCTGGGCCTATAAATACAAAATCGGGGGAAAAGAGTATTTTGTGTATTAGGGGTTAGGGTTCTTGAGATGAAGAGGTGATTTTGAGCTCAAATCAAGTCCAATCAACTAAGGTAAGTTGTTAATGATGTTTTGGATGGATTCTTACTCAATATACATGAGTTCTAACATCATTCTTACATCCAAATACTAGATTTCATCATCAAATCCTCAAGAACACAAAAATTACCAAAATTGTGATTTTTCAAAATTGATCTACTAGAGGTAATTCCAATGCTTCAAACTCGTTTATTATGAGTAGTTAGAAGTATTTGAAGCATTTGTTATAAGTTTTAATGGTTGAAAGATTGTATTATAAAACTCTAGTTCATGGAATGAATAGTACTTTTGAGAAAATAAGAGAGAAGATAAATAGTAATCTTGGTGATGAAATTGATGAATACAATGAACCTATGAAATTATTTGTTAGCAAAAGATGGAAGTGATCAACTAAGTAATCACCCGAATTGTATATTTTACAAGTGTTGATTATGGAAGATGATGAATAGTAACTTGGTGGCATTTGACTATTGATGTAGTATCATTAATTACTTTGAATGTGTATTAAAATATAAGAATGAAGTTGAATGGTCTAGCATGTGAATCTATTTAGCGATTTGAATTATTAGAGGCTCGTGGCCAACTTATGATCCATATATGAATATTGATCAATATTTTAGGTCATATTTTGATGTAATTATGATATCTAATTGTAGATATCGACTTGTTGGTGATGTTTGGAAATTTTAATCAACATTGAAATGATGGAAGAGGATTGAAAACTTGTGAATGTTAATAAAGCGAAAGCGAGGTAAGTTGATTAAAACTTACTCTACTTGAGGAATTTTCTCTAAAAGCATGTTTTGAGTTAATAATTAAGTTGTTTGCAAATGTGCTTTCGTGCTTGTAGGGACAAACAAGTACGGATGTCTCTATGTACTAAAATATTATGTTGCATATGTAGTGTCATGTTGTTTTATAAAATTTTATTTTAAATCTTGTTGGCAAAATGACACTCAAGGTAAATGTTATAAGTTTTTATCAAAACTTACGTATTGAAAAGAGTATACATATATGAGTGCTAAAAATAAGTTTTTATGGAAAGTATTTCTTTTAGAAATTGATGAGCAGAATAGCACTTGTGGTATCTTTTAAAGATTGATATTAAATTGCTAAAGGCTTTAGCATGTAAAAGGTTATTTATTTAATTTTGTTCAAATGATTTAAATTTTCTATAAATGCTATGATTTGGTAAAAATAGATCCTTTGAAGCTACTATACTATGAATCTATTTTTTGAAGTATCAAATATTTTGGGAGTTACTTGTGTTCACCGACATTGACTTCGGATATATTGTGTTCATTGTCATGAAACTACACGTGTCGGTGTAGGCGTAGATGGCCACTTTGTGGTATAGATTACGACAGAGTGCTCTCCCTCGAGAGAGTACTATTTTGTGCTATTATTAGCATGGCTGAGTCGATTCGTAAGACACTACGATGAGACGACCTAAGTAAGTAGGGTATATGATACTTGCCGCTAGGTACATAACCTAGTTGACCTTATTATGTCGGTGATGGTATAGTACTCCCAGTGAAAGGTAAGGATGATTTTCTTATGTTTAGGCCTAAGGAGCCTAAAATGATTTCGATGACTTAAAGCAAATGGAATAATTTTGTATGATTTTATCCAAAATCTTGGGTTGATATAAATATTTTAAAAGTATATATTGTGGGTTATGTTTTACTTGTCTTTTATTTAAAATGACAGAGATCATGAATTGATAAAATTTCTTATCGTTTATATCAAATATTGATGCATTATTTTTATAAAGTTTGTCCCAAAAACTTAAGCTAGAGAGAGTCTATGACACTTATTGAGTACCGTTGTGGTGTACTCAGTCCTTAGGGGCCCTCTCCAAGGTCCCGCTTACTTTATATGTTTCAGGATAATGTATGATACGTGGCATGCGGTCAGACTAGGATGACTCTCTTTCCGAGGTATTATGAAGCACCACTTTTATTTCGTGGTAGCTATCATATTCTTTCTTATTTTATTTTGTTGGAATTACTCCAACTATTGGTTTTATTCTTTGGTATAGAGGCTCCATAGATAGTTGTGGGTTTGTAAAAATAGGACTGTGGACGTCATTCATAAAGGAATAATCATTTAATTTGATTATATCATTTTTATGAAAGGTTTCATGTATGACTTTAGAAATGAAAAAATATGTTGTGACTTGATTTGAAAATGTATAAGATTTTCAATTGGCTTCCGCAATTATACTTGGTCTTGACATATGGGTTGGTTCACTCGGGTCGGGTAGTGTGCCGGGTGCCGGTCACGTGAATTTGGGTCATGATAGTTCTCTTCTTGCTCTTTTTGATAGATGTCAAAGGGGGAGATGAAGAAGAGTACAAAGACAGGGGGAGGAACAAACAAGGTACAACAGAACTTAAAGACAGGGGGAACAGAAGTACACTCGTAAAGGGAAGTATCCCCTAAATTAGTCGAACTCTTTTTAGATTATTGCCATCATCAAAAAGGGGGAGATTGTTAAGTTTAGAATTTTAATAATGATCAATAATCTAAAGAAGCCTTGACTAATGACATCTCATTGTGTGCAGATTTTATGATCAAGAGCAACGACATTGATGAAAGGAAAGAAGATCATATGGGAAATCAGAGAAACTCAACGGCTATGTGTTTTGAACTTTACATCAAATGAAAAGAGAATCAATCAATCAAAGAACAAAGAAGGAAAGTCAATCAATCAGACTTGCTAAAGATCCTCAAGCGCGCAAGAAAGGAAAGTGAACTAATCACGACTAGAGAACAAATCAAGAACAATCTGCGGAAGCTCTAATCAAGGATAAATGGAGGAATCGATTCGTCATGATTAAGGATAAATCTAGTTATCCTTTCAAGCTAGATTCATGAGGCTACCCATGGGTCTCACTCTTAGATATATATGCCTCACAAGGAAAGGCCTCCAATAATTGTTGCTATGCGATCCATAAAACAAGGAATCAGAAGACTCATCAAGCTATAAAGGAAGAAGTAAAAGGGCATCGAAGAGCACGCAACTTCACATCTGTTTCTATACCTTTCTAGTTCTTAGTACAAATACTGTATTGCCGAGTCTACAAATATCGCAAAAGATAGGAAGAGTTAGAAAATAAAATAAGAGTTGTGTCAACATTAGAAAGAAACATTGTTGTTGTATATCGTTGGTAATGAACGTACTAAAACCATCACTGTTATAAACGCTTACTGAAGATCTAAGAGAACCTTGTGACCCAAGGCAACTGGACGTAAGGTATTACGCCGGTACTGAACCAGTATAAAAATTGTTACGCCTCCTTTACTTTTCTGTTTGCTCATTTTATTTCTGCTGCGATTAATTCCTGAGTAAAGTCTAGTTGATTAATTTCCTACATAGTCTACTAAGTTTTACAAATCGGCTAATTCACCCCCCCTGACTTTCAACTTCCACGTTTGTTTTTTCCGACACGTCGTTGAACTTGCACTCTAAATATTCCGTCTTGATCAATTAATTAGGGAAAATGACATCCACAAATTTTCACCCAATGTCCCTTCATGTCCTATGTTTAACTTTGATCCCCGTTCTTTTGTCAGTTTTAGTTAACGATATGAAATTAAGAGGTTTCAAAGTTATTCCAAGTTATGCCCCATGATTGATACTCCCTTTTGTCTACTTTAAGTGGGTTTTTGGAACTTTTTTCACATATTAAGAAATTCACCTATTAATATTAATTAACAATAAAATTGATCATATTAACCTTAATTTGCTCATTGAAAATACAACAAACTACTCCTAGGCAATTTATTCAAGGGCAACTTTGGAAAGAAAAAGTTAATTCCTTCTTGATATCTGAAAAAATCAAATATTGCGAAATACAAAAAAGGCAAAAAAATCACTTAAAGTGGACCGGAGGGAGTAAAAGCTATCCGGGTGACATAATTTTAAACAAATAATGTTCTGTTGTTAGAGGAAATGAGCTTTCATGGTCATTTACAATCTTTTTAAATTTTTTATGTGTAAAAGTAAATCTCCATGTATAAAAAAAAAAGATAGAATCATAAAATTAAAAATAAATTTGTAGAGACCCACAAAACCAGGATCCATCAATTGCGTCTTGTAAAATTTATTTAAATAGAACAAAAGTTAAATAAAGGCAAGAAAATCCCAAAAAGATATTCAATACTGCATCGTTTCGTTTTACGCGTGGGAGATTCAAAAATATTTATTTGGCCTTCCTTTTACCAAAAGCAATTATGGAAGTTTTGGAGACTTGCCATAAACAAGCTCTCTCGCCATGCCATACGTTCTCTGCTTACCTTCCTTAATTCAAGCATTCAATACAAAGCCAAACCCTTCTCTCCTCTTTCTCCTCCTCTCTCACAAACCCTAATCATCGGAACAATGAGGTGACAGAGAAAGGTAGCCACAATGGGCAAAAAAAAGTACAAATTCTACGAATTAATCCTCCTCTGCTACCTCCTCTTCTTCCTCCTCATAGCCACAATTACCTCCGCCGATGATGGCTCCGCCGGCGATGCAGCCGTCATGGCTAAATTGGGTAAGTCTCTTACGCCAACTCCAACCGGCTGGTCAGGTCCCAACGTATGTAAATGGCCAGGCGTTTCATGTGACTCTTCAGGCAGAGTTTCTTCAGTTAGCCTTATATCAAAATCTGTTGCCGGTGAATTACCACCAGATCTTAACCAGCTTTCTAGTCTTCAATCCCTTAATCTCCAAAGGAACCGTCTTTATGGTTCGTTGCCTCCTTTATCAGACCTTTCTTCTCTTCAAGAAGTTCATCTTGATAACAATAATTTTACGTCCGTTCCTCCTAATTTCCTTAAAGGGTTAACGAGTTTAGAACATTTTAGCATTGATGAAAATCCCAGTCTTCCTTCGTGGACGATCCCTGATAGTTTAACGGACTCATCATCCTTGGCTGATTTTTCAGCGTCTAATGCTAATATCATGGGTCAAATTCCAGATATTTTTGGGTCGTTCCCTAGTTTGGAGAATGTGAGGCTTTCGTATAATAACATAACGGGGTTTTTGCCGGCGTCTTTTGCTAACTCTGGGATTAAAAACTTGGTGCTTAATAATCAAAAGAATGGACTTTCAGGTAGGATTGATGTTCTTGGTTCAATGGAACAGTTGACTCAGGTTTGGATCCATGTTAATAAGTTTTCGGGCCCAATTCCTGATCTTTCTCTTTGTACTAATTTGGTTGATCTTCAACTTCGCGATAATACCTTAACTGGGGTGATTCCTGCTTCTTTAACTTCCCTTCCTAAGCTGGCTAATGTGTCTTTGCAAAATAACATATTTATGGGCCCAATGCCGGTTTTTAAAACAGGTGTTCAGGTGAGTCTTGGGAATATGAACCATTTTTGTAATCCTAGTCCAGGACCATGTGATCCACAGGTAACTGTGTTGCTTGAGGTTGCTGGAGCTGTGGGTTATCCAATGAGAGTGGCTGAGTCTTGGGCTGGTAATAATCCTTGTAAAGGTTGGGACTTTGTTACATGCGATCCTAAGGGCAGTGTGATTGTAATCAATTTTGCTAAACAGAATTGGGTTGGTACAATATCTCCTGCTGCTGCTAATCTCACTGCTTTGAAACAATTGGTCATGAGTGATAATAATCTCACTGGTCCTATTCCAGCTAGCCTCACCAGTTTACCAGAGCTGCAGCTTGTCGATGTTTCCAACAACAATATTTCTGGGAAGATACCAAAATTCCGTCCCGATGTCATAGTGAAAACATCTGGTAATCCATTTATGGGGAAAGATTTGCCACCAAGTTCTCCACCCGGAAGTCCTAGTTCGCCTGGTGGGACAGATAATCCGTCTTCTCCAACAATAGGTGCACATAAATCTTCCGTCCCTACGTGGGTGATTGTTGCTATTGTTATTGCTGCTATCATCTTAATCCTAGTTTTGTGCTTGGTGATATATAAATACAAGCGTAATGGGAAATCAAAATTGAGTAAAGTTAAGACAGGCAAGGAGCAAAAACTGAAGAACAATTCCCCTAAAAATGTGAATGGTTATGGTGCTATTCCAAGCACGGCCAGTCAAAGTAGTGCTGCAAATAGTGAAATCTATATATATGATGGTGGGAATGTAACCATCCCAGTGGAACTTCTGCGAGAGGCGACAGACAATTTCAACGAAGAAAATATATTGGGACGTGGCGGTTTTGGGATTGTTTACAAAGGTAAACTGCATGATGGGACAGAGATTGCTGTGAAGAGGATGGAAGCTTCTATAGCTAGTAACAAGGGGCTGAACGAATTCAAAGCTGAAATTGAAGTACTCACAAAGGTTAGGCACAGACACTTAGTTGCACTTCACGGGTTCTGCGTCAATGGATATGAGAGGCTTTTAGTTTATGAGTACATGCCACAAGGGACATTAGGCCAGCACTTGTTTGATCATGAACATTTGGGATTTCCACCTCTCACTTGGAAGCAAAGATTAATAATAGCACTAGACGTGGCCAGAGGGGTCGAGTATCTGCATGGTTTGGCACAACAGAGTTTCATACATAGAGATCTAAAGCCTTCTAACGTACTTCTTGGGGATGACATGAGGGCTAAGGTCGCCGATTTTGGATTGGTTAAAAACGCACCTGATGGGAAGTACTCCGTCGAGACGAAGCTAGCAGGAACTTTTGGGTACCTTGCACCAGAGTATGCTTGTATGTACCACACTCCTTTACTATTGCATGAATTAGTTCAATTTAAACTGCTAACACACTTAGAACAAACAAAGGAACTACACAACGACTAGCTTAACTATCCCTAATAAAACAAGCTAAGTATTTTGGATATTCATGTTTGATTAGGAATATGATCATGTATGTTCTTGATGCATGTTCAGTTTACAAATGCTAAGTATCTACAATTTATTCTCGTATATATCTTTGTCTGTTGAAACTAGCCACTGGAAGAGTGACTACAAAAATTGATGTCTTTGCATTTGGAGTGATGTTGATGGAGATGATCACTGGCAGAAAAGCACTAGATGAGAACCTGCCCGAAGACAGAAGTCATTTAGTCCCTTGGTTTAGAAGGATGGTAATGAACAAAGAGAACATTCGATACATTCTAGACCCATCCGTGGATCCAGACGAGGAAACTTACCAAAGCATCTGCAAAGTAGTAGAGCTAGCAGGATACTGTGCTGCTAGGGAACCATCTCAGAGACCAGATATGGGCCACGCAGTAAGTGTCTTAGCTCCTCTGGTAGAGCAATGGACTCCAACTGCATCTAATGGAGATGATAGTTTCAATATTGACTTCAATATGAGCCTTCCTCAAGCCCTACAAAGATGGAGAGCTAACGAAGATTCGATGCTATCTGAAGACATGTATGGTGACTATACCACATCCTCAAGGACTTCAAAGTCCATAACAGCACTTAGGAAGGTGTCAGAGTGAGACAAGCACGTTTAGTTATACAAAGGAACACCAGTGGATTACTGCGAGCAATGTAAAGATACTTAATTGTGAGGAAGGGATATGTATATTAATGCCAAGGAACCCAATGACATAGAGAGAGACACTTTTCTGTCTCAGGTTTTCATTTTTTCTCTATCTAATTATTCTTACTGTTCATAACATCTAGTTTCTACTTTTGTAACATAAATCTCGGATCAAGTAGACATTTGGGTTTATAGATTTTGATTTTCTGACAAGAATTGACAATGATGCTGGAGAGGAGGAACCACAAAGTTTCATATTATCATTGACTGACACTGAATAACATTACTACATTCTCCATTTACGACCGTCTACTTACCCTGAGAGCATAAACTGAAATATAGATTGTCCGCATAGCATTTGACTTCCTTCTAAATGAAAACAAAGTTACCACTACGCAACTAATATTCCTTAAAATCTCCTTCATAGCAGCTGTATAAGTGTTCAAAGGTGATGTTTTTTACAAGAGAAAAATAAAAGAATCTGTACTACATCCTTTATACTATGTTTATCCAACAAAACTATATTTGCTTCAACAAAATCTAGATGTAAGTGCCCATGCGCAACCTTAGATAAGTGCATTTACTAGAAAGATTAGTACTGGGAGTTACTCCTATCAATCACTGCAGGTTTCTCTCTTGCCTCCCTTAAACGTGATAAGGCACTAATGTCGAGCATTTAAGAACTAAGTACTTCTAGTTTATAGGAGTTGATTAAAGAATTATGTTTTTTCTTAAGTTGTTTCGAATTCCTAAGCTGATCAAATCTTCATTTTTCAACAATGTACTGAAAGAACCAGAAACCCTTGTGGTGGAGTGATACACCTGACAACGTACTTGCTCAGTGATTTCCAGCTTCAATCCCTTATGGCCAAAAGGGCAAAAGCCCAGAAAAAAGATTGCGATGCTATCGTTGACAAGGAACCACTAGTAAAAGTTATAAAGAGCAAAAAGGGGGATAACTCTTGGCATCCATTACATAATTAGCCGATGTAAGTCATTAACAAAAGAGACGCCACAATTGTGGTGGTTTTGCTTGCAACTAATCTATATATCTCATATTGTTTTATAAGTTCACTCACAATATATAACTTTTTTGCACCATCAGGTTACGTTGACCTACAACAACAGGTAATTTCACATAAATGGTAACTTATAAAATAGAATAACAACCTGCTAAATTGCATTCATAGTGTAAAAATTCTTCATTGATTGTACATAACTAAAAGTCCTGCTCAATTTGTAAAAAATCACAAATATAAGCGTCATTTAGCATGTAGTTGATGGGTCCTAGCAAGTGTCCAAAATTAGGCTGCCAGGGAAGAACAATGCAGAGACATTGCGAGATCACTCAATTTTCCCCTTACATTGATAATTAAGATGGCTATAAATGCGCGAGCAGACGTGTGGACTTGCAAATAAAAGAAGGTACATCGATGGGAAGGAAATATCAAGCAAGAAAAAAACTGAAGTTACATTCTGCAATATGAAATACCTCGAGATAAAAAGGTGCAGAATTTGGTCTTGGACTATGGTCAATGAATGCTCAATCTGGTATTACTCCATTTTAACATCTGACTCACATCCCCAACAGTTGTAGATAATCATTTTCGGAATCCCTATACCAAAGAATAATCACCTCATTTGCTCAAACAATCTCCCTTTTTAATCAACAATTTGGATAAACCTTTCAGGCAAGAGAATGGAGAATATTCAAAATGTAAGGTAGAAAAAGATAGTCCGTTCAGCAGATGTTCTTGATATATGCTGTAAGAATACTTAATTAGTTGAAGAGTGCATTTAGCCCCGAAGGCTGATAAGAATTCATACGGCACTTCCTTCCAACAGACATAGGACAAATAATAAGCTCTTTAGATCTTCATAAGATTTGCCTCCCAATACATTGTCACATATATACTTCAACCATAAAAGCTATTTCATGAGGTGAAGGGCTGCTGCATATAAGCTGCACAATGCTTCCTTTCTTGTATGATGAGTCACAATTTTGCAACGTCATGGATTATGGTAAGTATAAATTGTTGGGATTAAAGATTGGTGAATGGGAAATGGAGAGAAGAAAGTGGAGGGAAAATGAGCTACCTTTTGCTTCAGAAAAAATGAATGTGCTTATATTGAGAAAACATTTCTCTTTATATTAAATGGGTTAAATGAATGTTGTCGCTCGGCTTGGCTTCGGCTTAGGTCAAAGATTGATTGATTAATCTTTTTGGACAAAATTTCTTTCAATTAATTAATTAATTAATTTATTTATTTAACGAAAATTCAACTCGAAATAACCCAGGACCCGCAACGCAACCCAGTCCGTTTTCTTTCCTGGATTATTTTAAATCTGTTTTTCCGCAATATTTCAAACAGAAATATTCCCAGATGTTCCAACAACCATGACTGTTTCTGAAAGGTTACAAACTTTTTCAGAAATAGTGCCAGAAAGTCTATAAATATGATTTGAATCCCAGAATCTTTTCTTACGAAATTTTCTGATTTTCTTCTGCACAAAATTTTCCAGTGTGTTTTACAACCATTGAGTGTTTCGAAGTTCATCAGAGTTTTTGGTACCAATACACTGGTGAGTAAAAATCGTTCTATCCTGGGAGGATAATATTCCAGCACCTCGGGTACTGGAGGGGAATAATTTTCTTAAGAACACACTGTGCATTCAGTGGGATCGATTTATTCCGAAATTATTTTCAGACATTATTTCGACATTCTGTTGCTACTAACTTTCTGTTTTTATTTTATTTCAAAAAATTTACTATTTTTTATTATTTATTACAGTAATACAGATTGGATATCATAAATCATATGTGCCACGGCAGATAAAAGACGCCTCTAAACCCTTCCCCCTACCCCCAACAATTAAAAAGGGAAAAATCTGGATTTTCTGAGCAAGTAGAAGTATTTACAACCATCAAACTACCAATACCAGTACAACAACAACCCAGTATAATCCCGCTAGTGGGGTTTGGGGAGGGTAGTGTGTACGCAGACCTTACCCCTACCCTGAGGCAGAGAGGCTATTTCCGATAGACCCTCGGCTCCCTCCCTCCAAGAACTCCTCACCTTACTCTTGGGGTGACTCGAACTCACAACCTCTTGGTTGGAAGTGTAGGGTGCTTATCGTTAGAGCAACCCACTCTTGTCTACCAACACTTGGTAGATTCTTAGTCCTGATTAAGAAAGTATTCAACAAGGACTTGTAACTCTTGTCATTGATTAACCTATCCCTCTTCTTAAATTCTCAAGGTGCTCAAATGCATCATTCCCATCCCATTGCTGCATAATAAATTGTCTAATAGCACCCCAATCCATCCTCTAATCGGCGCCCCATTGCAAGACTCTAAATTAAGATTATAAATCCTATGTAATGTCCCTCCTTTCCTTATAAAACTTCAGTCCCTGATTCACCCTCCCCTTCTCGCAGAATACTTCGAATCGATTATATAACTACTGTTAATGTAGCTGTATAGGCATTGACCTCGCAAAGCCGCTTCATGAAAAACCTGAATGATCTCATCAACCTCAAGACACTTTTGAATAGGCCTAACTTATCATATTCAATGCAAATGTATCCTGAATTACCCCATAATTCTCATTTGTTTAGCTAACAATACGACAGTATGTTGGGATCGAAATAACAAGGCGTCATGCAGAATTTAGTATAACCAAACATTCGTAACGATACAAAATAAAAAAGAGAATTAAAAGATGCATAATATTTATATTGGTTTGTTCCATTGACCTACATAAATTTACTAGTATAAAAGAAAAAAGAAAAACCTTCCGAAGAAATATTTTTTTTCCCTAAACAAGACTTGGACTAAATTGTGAATGTTATTGTGTATAAAAAGTACAAAACTTCTTCCTCAAAGAAAAGCTTAAATATGGACAAGTCTTTTTCCACCAAGAAAACTTTTTTCTTTTCCGCCAAGGAAGTAATTCTAATCATGGTAGAAAATTAGGGGAAATGCTAACACATGTATATACACAAGAGTGGAATAATTAGTCTTAGCATAAGATCTCGCATAAGATAATTAATACAGTGTTTGCTTAGTTACATATAAAATAACTATTGCATTATATATTTTTTGATGTGAGATAAAATGTGAAAGAAGAGTACACGTATTAGCAATACATATATTAAACTATTTAAAGATAAAATCCTTTTAAAGTAGGTAATCATGTATAACAATCCATTCATTATCAATCTACTCATAAACGATTTTATATTAAAATATAATATGTGAACCAACGACCTTTAATGTAATGATGAATGGTTGGAGATTATAGAAAAATATAAGGATTGACAATCATATCTATCTAAATAATGGAGAAATAATAGACTTATGCACATTTTTGGTTAAATAAGAACTCTAGTCATCCGAGTGTGAACGGATGAATTATTCATAATCATTCAATACACAATGATGTGACATGAGAACCAACCTTTTGCATGCGTCGTTCTCTTTGCCTTTCGTTTTCTTCCAAAAATTCATGAGGTTATCATAATCCACTTGAAATTATCGTATTTAATATTGTCTCTTCTATATCTCATCTAGGATCATATCTAAATAAAACAAAATGAACAGTATATGTAAAACCACCTTACCAGTTTTGCAAGCCAATTGAATAGATAAAAAATAAAAAAACACTTTGTCTGGTCATATGATTATTGTGTTATTGATTATAGTATTTTCTTTTTCTCCTTAAATTCTTCTGCAAGTCGACATGTGCAGTGGACAGCTCAATTTTGTAGGAAATTCACCGGAAGGTTACGTTGATTTTCTCTTTCGAGCCCCTGTCCTATTACTACATTCCCTGAATTAAGAATTCTTCTTTCCAGAAATTAAATGAGCGAATAGTTAGGGAAAACAGTTATTTTACATCCTTAATGTGTAAAGTTTGATTCGTTCTAGGGGTTCATGGCTCCGATCGGTTTTTCCCTAAAAAGAAACCAAACCAAGGAAGTTGGTTCTTCAAATAATATTGGAACCAAACCAAACCAAACCAATTAAGTCGGTTTTTTATCATTCTTTGTTTTTATATTCTAGTTTGATTGGTAGTTTTTTTTTTTGCTAAGTACAAGAATTTATTTCATGTTAAAAATAATTGATTTTTAATTGAGTAATTAAATCATTCATCAGTATTTGATTCAATTATTATCAATATATTTTGGTAAAAGATAGATTACTCAAAGAGTAATTGATTTGATAGGGTTACGTTAAAAATGTACTCGCCGGAATATGTATTTGGTAGTGTGTGTCTCATATTTAAGAAAAAAATCATAAATAACATAAAAAACCGAAAAACCGACAAAAATCGATAAAACCCGAATATAATAGCAAAGTACTAGACTAAAAATACAAATGACTAATATGTACCATAAAATTTTAGAAGCTTTATATAAAAATATACATATATATATAGGTGTAATAATAAATTTAAATAACTACTTCTATAGTCGGTTTGGTTCGATGTTTTTCGATTATTTTTTTTATTAAAATCGAAACCAAATCAAATTTGATCGGTTTTAAAACTCAAAACCAAAATTAACCAAACCTAAAAAGTATTAGTTTTTTTTGATCGATTTGATTCGATTTTTTGGATTTGTATGAACCTCCTTAATTCTTTCTCATTGTGGGTTGCTCTGATGGTAATCACCCTCCACTTCCAACCAAGAGGTTGTGAGTTCGAGTCACCCCAAGAGCAAAGGTGGGTAGTTCTTGGAGGGAAGGATGCCGAGAGTCTATTGGAAACAGCCTCTTTACCCCAGGGTAGGGGTAAAGTTTGCGGACACACTATCCTCTCCAGACTTCATTAATAAAATTATACTGAGTTGTTGTTGTTGATCATTCTTTTGAACGAATCCCATGCACGTCCAAAAGAATTAAAAAGGATAAAAGAAGTTTCCACTACCTAATTGATTCCCCTTTCCTCGTAACTTTCCACTACCTAAGGAGGGGTGTTTTTTTAGGTGTGGCTAATATCTTGGGAGACTTCTTCTACTACCTAAGAGGAAAAGTCTGTACGACCTACTTACTGTCTTGGTAAATGGTAATGCACAAGGAGAGAGAAATTTGTAATCTTGCAATCTGAGTATTACCACAAGCTAGCCTACTTGCAAGTAGCTTATGATTTTTTTCCTTCTCTTTTTTGTGTTTATGGATTGATATATATTAGTCGATTGTCTCTTCTAGATCTACTATCAGTCTAGATCTAAATAAAATTAAATTAATAGAGCTTCAAAGAACATGACTAGTCCGGCAGGCCATAAAAGGTCAGTGTTTACCCTCAAAATCGGATAATAATTAAATTTGTAAGTGATTTTAAGGATACATAAATTAATTTGATACAAAAAACGATAAATTGGATTAAAACAAACAAATAGAAATAGAGTAAATTCAAACCACACAGGAAAGGTGTCTTCAGCCTTAGTGAATTGCCTTTGACCTGGGCTCACAATGATCAATATTGATGAATGAAAGAAAAGCTTAGAATAACGGTGAAATAATGGTACATTGCCTTAGAATGCGTGTTACAACGTGCTTAATGAATTGTTAGACTCCCTTTATATAGTAGGAGAATTCTACTATAAGTATAACTCTATAAAAGGTAAAAACTCTTCTGTTTAACTGATTGCCGGTTCTTCATCGATACGTGCCGAGATCCACATTGTGATATCCGGCTGTCATGGATATTAAGGCCTCATGTTGGCTGTGCTTGATTGCCCGGCGACGTTCTCCGAAGTCCTTCAGATTTTAGGTCGATCTCGAATAATGACCCCGATATTATCGAGGGTCGATGGTCGCCCCCTCGTACTCCGACTCGAGTATATCCTTGCTTCGATTATGATCTATTATAATCATATCTCGAACTCGTTCTACCCTGTTGGAGGCCGGAGTGTATCATGAACTCGGTTTTTATCCGTACACGGATAGTCCCCTCGTTTCTCGGAAAATAAGCTGACGAGAAACGACATGAACGTCCTGATTCCTTCTTCGATACACCGTGACATAAACGACAAAAAATTCAAAATATCTCATCAGTCATGTCATAATGGCATTAAATGTATGTCAGCCGCCGGTTGGCTGTCCCTAGTGGCGAAGCGTCGCGTCACCGCTATAAATAACTCCTCTTTCGTTCATTTTTTTTACTTTACATTAAACCGTCTACCCTCGTACCCTCAGGATTTCACTAATCTCTTTCACATTCTAGCATTTTTACCTCCGATATTCGAGATTCCTTTGAAATCTTTACTCAACATCCACTTTCAACCTTTTTTTTTATCTCCTTCAAGCTTTCCCTTATAACAATGGCAAAAACCTCAAATTTTGTTCCTCAAAAGGTTGCTTCTACCTCCCAAACGGCTGCCGGAACCAACGAAACTACTTCCGATGTGATCGACCTTGGGAGATCCGCTACTAACGTGGTCATCGATGAACCAGCTCCCGAGCCTCCCTTGAAGATGTTCATTCCCGTGGGTTGTTCGGTTGCTAATGACTTCAAGGTCGAGAAACCCTCCTCAGTGCAGGGTCGGTGTGAGGAGGCATCGAGATTTATTTGCCCGATCACCAAAAACGATCTCCCATTAGTTCGAAAGGACTGTAATTGGGTCGATAAAGACATAGTGGTCCCCGAATCTGAGGAAGCCATTACTACACACGTTTAGGGATACCTAAGTGTCTACACTTATTCCTTTACGTTGGGCCCGGTGGATACGATCATCATAAACTTCTGCTAGAGGTACGAGGTATGTCTCGACCAAATTCACCCTTCACTGTGGAGGATCGTGAACCTCCTCCAATTTTTTGTAAATAAAATCGATTCGTCCACCTTCATCATCGATCATCTGCTCCATTTATACAGTCCCCGAATTGTGTTTTGGGGGGGGGGGGGGGAGGGGGGATGGGGGCTGATAAAGCTTGTTCGCCGGGCCAGCAAAGCCCCATTATCGAGTATCGACGAGGATCGGGATCGAGCCTGGTAGGGTCATTTGTCCAGATGTGGACCTCGGATTTGATCCTGGCCAAATCCATGCCATTCCCCGGGAAGTGGAATATATCACGTAAGTAAAACTTTCCCTCGAACGTTGATTTCGTGTTCATCTCTTATTTTCTCATTGGTATTCGTGGTGGTGCAGCTGTTGCTTGAGTTCCAAATATTGTTCCTCGACTCAAGGAGTGGGTCGAAGGTATTGTCTCACAAATACCCTACTCCAAACGCACGTGGCGCAAACTCTCGAAGGGTCATTGGGAGGCCCGTTCCCATGGTAAGATTCCTTTCCTGAGTAGGTTGTGTTAGGCTTCTTCCCTCAACATTACATTCTTATTTTCTTTATTTCCCTTTTGCAGGTTTGCCTAAGACCGTCGAGCTTAGGCCCTCGATTGGGGATGAGGACTTACCTCGTAGTTCTTCCGCTTTGGGACAGCCCGGAGCCACGGCAGGGGAGAAGAAAAGAAAAAGGTCCCCCAGTTCACCAAGCTCGGAGAAAAAGAAAACAAGAAGGAGGTTGGTTCGTAAGCCAAAGGGAACTTCCAGCTCCCGAGTGCTTGACTCGAAATCACTCCTCCGGCTTAGAGACGAGCCCGAGGAGGATGACATCTTCATGACCCATGTACCATCTGCCCCCGAGGAATGGGTGGCAGCTGAGGGGGAAACGACTGAGGCTAATCTCTCTCAAGTTCGCCAGGTTGTTGCCGAGGTAAGGGTCGAGGACTCGCGAGATGCCGGTCCTGCCCCGCTCGGCGTTATAGATATTTTGGGATCACATTCGTTCACAGAATCGATATTCGATGAAGCCTGAATGACGAAGGAGCGGTCCCATGAGGAGGCCCATGGAACGGATGATCCCCTCTGAGGCTTCTTTGACAGTATAGGCTCATCCTTCCCGGAGGATTTTACCGGGTTAGGTGAGTTAGAGGTACCGAAGAAAAGTCCATCTTCGGAGGCCGGCGGGTCGAGCTCGAGCCCGAAATTAACCAACCGGTTCCCCACTCCGAGCATGGATCCTGGTCGGAAGCAGACTATCGTTATCACTATTCTAGAGGATGCCCAGATCTTTTCCACCCCAGTAGGGATAGCTAGTTATCTCCGGTGTTTGGTGACTGAAGAAGACCACGCGAAAATGAACAAGGTAGACGCTCCATGCCTATTCAACGAAGCACAACATGCGCTAAACCGAGTAACTCTTGATAATTCCTGATGATTCCAATATCTCTTATGATATTTGAACTAATGTTTTGATAATTCTAATATCTTTTCACGTATTTGCAGGCCTCGGTGCTCCACCACGAGACCTTCCTCCGGTACCAAGATGAGCTGAGCCAACTCGAGGCCGAAGTCAAAGAGCTTGCTGATAAAAGAGGCATGTATAAATTTCTCAGCGCGCAACATGAAGGTGAAATCAAGAGTCTCCGAGCCGAGTTGGATATGGCTAAAAAACATGCCGACCTGTTGGAACATGTAAATATCATTGACGTTAGTGACAAAGAACTAGACACGGTGTCTAACAGTCAAAATCCACAGGTCCAACAGAAGATTGATCGAGTCGACCAGCTTCGGGCTGAAATGGACGAAGTCAAAGCCATGGGCGAGGAGTGGAAATGCAAGATGGATCGGTTGGCTTCAGCAAAGGAGACTGCCCGGGAGTAGCTGGCTTCGGCAGAGGTCCAACTTCGATCGGCAAAGAAGAAGGCTGAGATCCGGTCCTGAGAAATCAAAAACCTCCAGTCTCAATTAGGCTCGGCCATTGCAACCCGGGATACCCTTGTCAAGGAGCTCGAAGCAGCCAAGTCAGTGGCGGAAATGACTAGGGTCGACACTGAAGAGATGGTGGCCCAGTACAAAGCCGATGCTGAGGTAGTTCAGGAATGCCTAAAGGCCATAGTCGAATATGTGAAGTGGCAGTCCCGAAGGGAGGATCTCGAAGAGGTTCATGCCCGCGGGTTCGATTTATCAGCCGAGCTTTAAAATGTTAAGTGGCTCGAGGCCGAGGCCAAGAAGTTGGCGTACCCCGAGGATAAGGAAGATTCTGAGAGTTCGGATGGATCCGAGGACGGGGGAGATTTCGATAGCCCCGGTGATGAGGCGGGCTCCGATGAGGATCAGCTTCTTAGGTGCCTTGTAATTTTTGCTTTTGTACTTTTGCATTTTGTTGAGGCTATTTAGTCTTTGTAAAAATTTACGTATAAATATATAAGGCTTTTCCCTTCGGCAAATTTCAAGATTGTTTCTTTTTTCTTTTTTCTTTATGATTGCAAAGATTTCGGATGCCTTAGCACGTAATAAATAGGTCTTATTCGGAGGTTCGAATAATGTTCGTTTTCGATTTTATTTTTCTAAAAAACTATGGGGGCTTGGTATGACCGGAAGCTTTCCCCGAAGTGTTTACTTAGAAAATTTTATAATTTTGCCGAGGGTAGCCTTCGAACCAGTTTAGAAATTTGGAAGACCTTATGTTTCTGATACGGATCTCAGACGTCTCCAAGCCATTCTAGGATGGCCATAGCCTTTTAAGTTCGGGTGTTACCCAATGGGCTTATTACCCACGGGCTTCGTAGCCCGAACTGTCCGGGCTTACCTATGACGATAGTCCCCGAGCGAGGGTGATCTCTTGGATTTGGACGGAGGTGGACCTTGGGCCCGATGTCCTTAAGGTACAAAATTCAGTAGTTCTTAAGAGACAAAATATATATCTGCAAGGTAGAAACTTTATTTTATTTTTGTGCAACATACAAGATTGTGCATATGTACAAGTTTCATGTTGTGGCTTAAGTGGTCTATGTGGGCACAGTTCATTTGACCGTTTGGCCCTTACAATAAATCATATCCACCAAGCCCAGACTTGTTTGAGCATGAAGTTTCCTTCCTTGCTAAAATCATTACCCGAGGCTGATGGACCCCAGTATTCGAGGCCGGTCTTTGAGAGGGCTCAGATACTGTTGATGTGAACTTTGACTCCGATTCGTAGTCGGTCTTCAATTCTAAGTTAGCACGATCCACTATTGCCTCGTTAAAAACCTTGTCAGAAAACCCATTTGGGATAAAACCGGTTCAAGGGGAAAAGAGTACAACGCGTGCTTTCAGGCCTAATAGTTGCATCATTCCTTGGTCGGAGAAAGCGGGCCTCGACGTGCGACAACTCTTTTAAATGGAAGATAGAGTGTTAAAGAGAAGAGTCACCACCTAACAGTTTTTAAGGTGCGTTGGGAAACCTATTATGCAGATAACTCTGTTTGACTAGTCAACGCCACCAAAGACGGGGTAAGGGCTCAAATTACCTCAAAGAGAAGGTGTTAGGCACTCTTCGAGGTCCACAACTGTGGGTCCCGGCCGAACTTAAGACTATGTGGATTATAATTAGGTGAGATGATCAAATAAACAAAGAGAATAAAAGATCAAAGGGCTTGATTATAACACAATGAGAATTGGTACAAATCTTAAGGTACTACAAGGATACAATTATAACGGTCTATATTAGGTGACTAAGTGTATAAAGGAAAGGGGGGTCCTAAGTCTTTTAGCCTAAAGGATCACCCCATGCAACATAAATAATAGTTCGCAACTCCTTTTAGATAGGAGTTACTCATATTATTCAGCGGGCACAGACTATCATCTCCTGCTACCCGATTACTATGTTAAAGTTGTTTACCTGAAAGCGTTCTAATTTAATTATAGGTCGTACCCTATGCGTGCACTACTCTTCCCATACCTGTGGTCCAGAAGGGTTTGGACCTCTATTTGGGTGGTTCTAGACTTTACTTAGGATGCTCAAAATGATAAAAACTAGGCGACATTCAAAATATGTAGGACTGCACATAATAGCAATGAAAGGCTCAAGTTAGCCTCCACACATAAGCATAAAAGCACGCGATCAGTCACAGATGTTTAGATTAGGCAGTATATGATTTCAAAATCAAAATTTAAAGTCCTATAGGCATAGTTTCTATGTGATTCTGATTCAAACGTGCAGGCAGTTTCAGATGCAAGGTGCCACTTTAAACTTATAGACACGATTTCTAAACAACTAAATAGTCCAGGAGGTATTTGGTATTGCAAGCTAATTGTTGAAGTTACATGTTATAAGTGATTAAACCTATAGACATGATCTCTAGGTGATTTACGCAGTAGTTAGCAATGATAACCATTGGAAATACTTAGAATTACTCAGTTTGATCGTATGGGCATGCTTTCTAATGGTGACATGGCTAAGCAATGAAACAATGTTTGGAAAGTTCAGCATTAACACTTTAGAGCGATCAGTAATACCCTATAGGCAAGATTTCTAACGATTAACAATCGGAACTAATTCTTTATACTTAGCCCCTATAGGCATGTTTTCTAGGTGAGCAGTATGATCATAATAGCGAATTAACCAATTAAAGTCCTATAGGCATGATTTCTGGATGAAGATCAGTAGAACATAAGCTAGTATAATCCTATAGGCATGGTATCTAATGAATATGCTGCAGTTATGCAAATTAAAAGAATGGTCATCGACATTTTATTTCCTACAGGCATGCTGTCTAGCAGTAGACATAGGAATAACTAAAGTACTTATGCTTTAATAGTAGGCAAGTTGTGTGAGTGTGTGATTTTCCTAATGGCATAATTTCTACCAGTGCACATGGAAATTGAATGGCGTACATATAGCATGTTGGATAACAATTAGGCCATACGAACCATATAGTCATGTTTTCTACCCTTTCATGCAAACATTAGAGTATACCCATTTCTCCGATTTCACTAACACCCCAATTATTTATTACAAAATTATTACAGACCCAAAGATGAATGTAATTACAACATATTATACAAGCAATAGTTGTAGGCCTATAGCAGGCCCAAGAGGAGATACCCAGTATTGCCTGGGCCTTCAACAAATGCTTTCTTCACAAATAGCATACCCGGATCCCAACAAGGGACTATATTTATCAGCACATCCCAAAAACTATAGAGGAACTCAAAACAAACCAAACAGCCACAGATTGATCATATGACCCAAACATTGAATCACACAGAAATCACTTAAACAACCCAATTCACATATTCAGTAGATAGAATGAGGAAAGAACTGAGTGTCAGAGACAGGTAAGGTATCAGTAGTAAAGAGAGTGGCCAAAGAACCCCAAATCCTAGTGTGTCAGAGTTCACAAGGGTCTCAAATGGTCCTCGAGCAGTGCTTACACTAGGGAGGTCAATAGAGAGAGTCTTAATGGCCTTGGCTTCCAATCGGCCAACAATAATAGATTCAGAATAGTGTAGGCAACAAATGAGAGTGAGAGAACAATGGTTAAGGGAGAGAATTGGAAGAGATGCACTTGTATTTTAGAAAGCAGACATAGCAAAGTTGTATAAAACATAGAACATACTAGTTAAGAAGGTCAACAAGACTTAGAGGCAGGTTGCTATTACAGGTTTAACACTTAGCAAGAAGTAACATATTGGCAGAAAACACATTGAGATAAAAGAGGAGAGTCGAATTTCCTGAGATTGCAATATTTACACACAAAGATGCATAATACCAAACAAGTCCGAGTAAGGCACTAACTTTAAGGGTTAAAGCCTAAGGGTCCAAATCATGCTGAATATCCTCCATAACACCAGAAAGCAGACATGCAAATTTATTACTAAGACAAACAGTCTCAAATATTATAAGTAAACACAGATTAAGATAGCCACTCTAAAGTCTCAAATAATCACTAAAGGGACATGGAATTAAGTAAGCCAAAGACATGCTGAGTGATACAATAGCAGGGGAGCAAGTCACAAATTATAACACATTACAGATGTAAGGCAGTCATTGCAGTGAGTCAAAGTAGAGTAAGAAAGCAAACTCATGTCAAACAATGATGTAGACATTCAAGTACCAATACATTAGGCTAAATGAACTTAAGATAGTCTAAATTATTCAGGTAAAGCATATTCAAATAACATATCTAAAAAACTAGAGATTTTAAGTAAAAGGCGAAATGCTAAAGATGTTCAAATCAGAATACGAGTGCAATGCTAGTAACGTTACACATAGAGATGGTATAAGAACACATTTAGATCATGAAATTAAGAGGCGTGAATATGCAGGACATGAACACAGAAGAATGAAACCATAAAACCAATAGACTTACCAGTTATCAGTTGAATAAACAAACAACACGAAAGAACAAATTCCACAGTGCTCTGGATGTCAACAGAGAGCAAGAACCTAGATTCTTAATGTGTCAGAGTTACCAAGGGCTTCAAATGAACCCCGGACAATGCTCGAACCAGGAAAAGTTGAAAATCAAATCCCGGTGGCCTTGGATTTTAGCCGGCCAAGAGTCATAGTATAGAACAAGAGAATAAGAGAACAATAGAGCAATAGCTTCGATTTTTAGTGAATCCGGGTGATCCCCCCCCCCAAGGGGAAAGGGGAGGGGTTTATATAGTAGTAGGAATCAAGCGAACAAACAAGGAAAATAATCAATCAAACATAAATATGAAAATAAAGTACCACATGCTATTAGTAATAGAACGGGTAAAAGGAAAAGTTTAAAATTCCGAACCCTAATTAGACGGAAATCAAGGAATCGACCAAAGGTTTTGGTGAGTTATTGCCTTGCCATGAATGTATATAGACGGAATACCGTCTAGATCTTGAAGATTAAATATGATTTTCACATGATTCAGACATGGTACTTGCCAAAAAATAGGCAAGTACTAAGTGATACCGAAAATCATATAAATAACACGGAGATGGAGCATATATGGAAGGCAAATTGTGGAGAGATTCCATATTAGAACTGGAGTTGGGAGATTTAGAAGAGGCGACTGCTAGGGTTTGAAAGGAGAAGAGATAAAAGATGGAGGGAAACGGGGCGGCAATCTTTAGGGAAATGGGGATTAGGGTTAGAGGGTTGGGTAATTAAAAGGGGTTAGTTTATTAGGGGTCGTTGATTATTTAAAATCAACGACCAAAATCGAATAGGGAACGGGCGGGTCAAGTGAACAGGTCTCTGGCCGGGTTAAATTAGAGGGTTATTTGATTGGGTTGCTGAGGTGAATGGGCTAAGTGTTTGGGCCACAATTGGTCCGAAAAATAGCCTAACAATTGTGCCGGGTTTTAAATAGGAGATTAAAAGGGAAATAATTTAATAAAATAGTTAAATAAATATATAAAAATGCTATTTATGCAAATTAATCCGTTAAACCAATAGTAAAAAATTATAAAAAATGTAAGATATTATTTTGACCTTGAATAAAATGACAAATGCAATAAAAATACAAATATAGGCTATTATTGCAAATAGCTAAAAGATACTATTGTAATTATATAAAATAAAATAAAAGTATTTGAAACATGTATTATAGGTTCAAATAATAATTTTAGATAATTAAGTCATCACAAAATAATTTGAAGGAGTAATTAATAAACATTCAAGTAATTTAAATGCAAGAAAATCGATTCTAAAGTTCTAAAAATTATGGCAAATTATAGAAAATTCTTGTATAGATTTTGTAAACTAAATAATGATTCAAAATGATGTTTTGAAAGGTATATAATGATGTTTTGAAAGGTATATATACTATTTGAGAAAATATGATGGCAAAATTAGGTATCAACAGTGCCCCTCTTTACCCGGGAATGATGAAAGAGTTGTCGGGTAAAGAAAATGATGACCAATGTTGGCCAAATTGAGTGAGGAATGATGTGATTTAAAAAGAAAAAAGTGGAGGCCGAACCCTGGTTCCTGAGTTGCCTACATATCCCCGGTGTTACGGAAATCAGGCCGTGTGTAGTTCTGGATCCAACGGTGAACGAAACCGATGTAGTTGTTATAGGAGTGTTCGCTTGTTTTGGAGAGGGTTCTTTCGGGTAGGATAGTATTGGATGAATTTATGTGGAGTCATGCATGTGAATCTGAAATGTTACAGATGTATCACAGAGCAAATATTTGAACGGTCATAGAGTAGAAGTGGGCAATTGCTAGTGGTCGGTTACGTTTGAAACAATTGAAGGATGTGAACATTGTGAACGGAAACCGGAGCGATGATTGCTCCCATTTGTAGAACGGCTACCTCCTAGATTACTTGCAAAACTTAAAATACGGTGCATACGAATATATATATGAATTATTGCAAAAATTTGAACATGATGCAAATTCCCTTCGGACCATGAAGGTTGTCTTTGGACGGTGAGGATGATATCCTTAGACCATGACGTCATGGGCCATGAAGCGTGTGATAAGAGATTCGCAGGCCATGAAATGGTGTCCTCGGGCTATGAGGATGATGCCTCTAGACTATGACGCCTTTGAATAATGGTGTACAATTTTGAGAGATCCTTAGGCCATGGAATGGTGTTTCCCGCCTATGAAGATGATGCCTTCGGACTATGGCGCCTTTGGACGAAATGGCAATGTTTCAGCCCATAAAATGCAAAGATATGATGCTTGGTCATATGCGAGGTCGAGACAAGACAAGGCTTAGTATTGTGTGAGATGAGGGCAGCGCTTAGCCCTAGGTGAACAAAGAGATAGCGTAGTGGAGATAGTGTTTAATCTTATGCAAGGAAAAGGCAATGCTTAGCCTTATGCCAAAAAGGGGGGACCAATGCTTAGTCTCGTACAGGGAAAGGCAATACTTGGCCTTATGCAATTGGGGAGGCAATGCTTAGCCTTATGCGAGAAGAGGAGACAATACTTAGTCTCATAGAGGAAAGGCAATGCTTAGACTTATGTGATTAGGGAGGCAATGCTTAGCCTCATGCGAGAAGATGAGACAAAGCTTAGCCTCATGCAGGAAAGAGGAGACAATGCTTAGTCTTATGCAGGAAAGGCAGTGCTTAGCCTTATGCAATTAGGGAGGCAATGCTTAGCCTTATGCAAGAAAGGCAGTGTTTAGCCTTATGCAAGAAGAAGAGACAATGCTTAGTCTCATGGAGACAGTGTTTAGTCTCATGCGATTAGGGGAGACAATGCTTAGTCTCATGGAATTTGGGAGGCAATGCTCAGCCTCATGCAAGAAGAGGAGACAACGCTTAGTCTCATGCAGGAAAGGCAGTGCTTTAGCCTATTGCAATTAGGGAGGCAATGCTTAGCCTCATGCAAGAAGAAGAGACAATGCTTAGTCTCATGCAGGGAAAGGCGGTGCTTAGCCTTATGCAATTAGGGAGGCAATGCTTAGCCTCATGCAAGAAGAAGAGACAATCCTTAGTCTCATGCGCGGAAAGGCAGTGCTTAATCTTATATAATTGGGGAGGCAAAGCTTAGCCTCATACAAGAAGAAAAGACAATGCTTAGTCTCATGCGAAGAAAGGCAATGCTTAGCCTTATGCAATTAGGAGGCAATTCTTAGCCTCACACAAGAAGAGGAGGTAGAGCTTAACCTCATGCAAATGATGAGAAAGCGGTGAAAAAGTAAAGTATTTCTTAGTTGGAGGTGTCTGCGCTAGGCAATTTGTCGCCATGAAGGTAGTGACTTGATGTATTTGCGGACAATATTGTTTTATCGTGCCTGCATCCAAAGAAAAATCGTGAATTTTGTGGGGGGGGAGGTTGGTTCGTGCTTTTGTCTTCTTGCTCGGCCTTTGCTCCTGTCTTGGGATCCCTTTTAAGTTACCCTGGGCAATATATGGCTGTCATAGAAACAAAATATTCGAAAAATATGCAATGTATTTGATAAATATAGTTATTTGAAATGTAGTAGTATGCGACATCAAATAATTTAGATGAAACGGTGACTGTGACATATTTTAGAAACATTGCGACCTCTTTGCCTCAGAATTTTGAGGGTCCCTCAAAATTCTGCCCCAGTTTAAATGCATACTTCAGACAATACTTTTGGTTGTTCCGCATACGATGAAGTTGGATGAACTTACGATCTTGCCCCAGTTTCTGATCGTGGGGAAAAATGAAGATTTTATTAATATGTGACCGAACCCACATGGCTGCCTACGTATCCCCTCTTAAATGGGAATCAGGTCAAGCATAGTTCAGTTACATCAAGTGAAGACATGTAAACAATCCTAAACATAGTATCTCTTGACTGCATCCGAGTTGATAGATTTTGGCCAAATCTCTCCGTCCATTTCTACAAGTATGAGTGCTCCACCTGTTAGTACTTGATGAACCATGTAGGGACCTTACCAGTTGGGTGAGAACTTCCCCTTGGCTTCGTCCTGATATGGGAAGATCCGCTTTAGCACTAACTGCCCCAGTGCGAATTGTCTTGGTCTAACCTTTTTGTTGAAAGCTCTTGCCATTCTATTCTGGTAGATTTGACCGTGACATACCGCATTCATTCTTTTTCTATCGATGAGAGCCAGTTGTTCATATCAGCTCTGTACCCATTCTGTGTAGCTGAGCTCAGCTTCTTGTATGATTCTTAGAGAAGGGATTTCTACTTCGACTGGGATAACCGCTTCCGTACCGTAGACCAGCAGGTAAGGAGTTTCCCCAGTTGATGTGCGAACCATGGTACGATACCCGAACAGGGCAAAAGGCAACTTCTCGTGCCATTATTTGTAATTGTCTACCATTTTCCTTAGTATTTTCTTGATGTTTTATTGGCGGCTTCTACAGCTCCATTCATCTGCGGCTTGTATGCTGTGGAGTTCTTATGCTTTATATTGAAAGTTTCACACATGGACTTCATTAAATCACTATTGAGATTGGCGGCATTGTCGGTGATGATTAACTCTGGTACTCCAAATCGACAAACAATGCGAGCTCGAACAAAATCTGCGACGACCTTCTTAGTTACAGCTTTGTAAGATGTGGCCTCAACCCACTTTGTGAAATAATCTATGGCCACTAGAATGAATCTATGCCCATTTGAAGCAGCGGGTTCGATTGGACCGATGACATCCATGCCCCAAGCGGATAAAGTCTAGGGTAAACTTATTGCATTGAGTTTATTGGGTAGCACTCGTATCATATCAGCATGTATCTGTCACTGGTGACACTTCTGGACATACTTGATGCAGTTTGTTTCCATAGTCATCCAGAAATATCATGCTCTTAGTATTTTCTTGGCTAAGACAAAGCCATTCATGTGCGATCCGCAGGTTCCGGCATGTATTTCCCCGAGCAATCTTGATGCTTCCTTGGTGTCGAGACACCGTAATAGTCCCAGGTCTGGAGTCCTTCTATACAAAATTCCTCCGCTTTGAAAGAAATGGTTGGCTAACCTTCGGAGTGTGCGCTTCTGAGTATGAGTTGCATATTCCGTATACTCTTCCTTTGCCAAGTATTCTTTGATGTCGTGGAACCAAGGATTCCCGTCACTTTCTTCTTTAACATGAGCACAATAAGCCGGTTGTTTATGAATTCCTATTGGGATAGGATCGAGGAATTTCTTGTCTGGGTGTTGTATCATGGAAGACAAAGTGGCCAATACATCTGCGAACTCATTTTGAATCCTCGGAACATGTTTAAACTCTATCTTTTTGATCAGCTCTTGTACATAGTGCAAATATGGTAATATTTTGGTGTTCTTGGTATCCCATTCTCCTAAAACCTGATGCACCAAAAGATCAGAATCTCCAATCACGAGAAACTCCTGAACATTCATGTCAATGGCCAACCTGAGTCCCAAGATGCAAGCCTCGTATTCTGCCATATTGTTGGTATATGGAAACATATGTTTTGCAGATACCGGATAGTGTTGGCCAGTTTTTGATACTAAGACAGCTCCGATACCCACTCATTTGAAGTTTGCAGCTCCATCGAAGAACATTCTCCAACCGTCATATGCTTCGGTGATATCTTCTCCTATGAATGATACCTTTTCGTCGAGAAAATACGTTTTCAATGATTCTTATTCTCCGTCCACAGGATTTTCTTCCAGATGATCTGCTAATGCTTGCCCTTTTACCGCCTTCTGAGTTACATAGATGATGTCGAATTCACTCAGTAATATCTGCCATTTTGCTAACTTTCACGTAGGCATGGGTTTCTAGAAGATGTATTTCAGCGGATCCATCCTTGATATGAGCTATGTGGTGTATGCACAGAAATAATGCCTCAACCTTTGAGCTATCCATGTTCAAACGCAGTAGGTGCGCTCCAGCAAAGAGTACCGGGCTTCGTAAGGTGTGAATTTCTTGCTCAAATAATATATTGCATACTCATTTCTTCCAATTTCATCATGTTGTCCCAAAACACAACCGAAAGCTCCATCCAGTAGAGACAAATAAAGCAGCAGTGGTCTTCCTAGCTCTGGTGGGACCAGAACGGGCGGTTTGGATAAATACTCCTTGATTTTATCAAAGGCTTTCTCACATTCTTCAGTACAGCTTGTTGCAGCATCTTTCTTCAGTATTTTGAATATAGGCTCATATATCAC
Source organism: Nicotiana otophora (assembly GCA_000715115.1). Classification (NCBI taxonomy): domain Eukaryota; kingdom Viridiplantae; phylum Streptophyta; class Magnoliopsida; order Solanales; family Solanaceae; genus Nicotiana; species Nicotiana otophora. The sequence goes on along the minus strand of AWOL01S0007957.1, from coordinate 193,374 downwards.
AATTAATTGTTCTATGAAATGACTTATATAGTTGAGACGCCCTAAGAAGCTCATCACATCTTTCTTATTCTTCGGCGGTGGCAAGTCCTGGATAGCTTTGATATTTGACGGGTCCAATTCAATCCCTTGACGACTGATGATGAATCCTAGCAATGTTTTGGTAGGGACTCCGGAGGCACACTTTACAGGATTCAGTTTTAGATTGTACCTTCGAAGTCGATCAAAGAATTTCCTCAAGTTTGCTATATGATCTGTGCTTCTTATGGATTTGATGATGATGTCATCCACGTACACCTCTATTTCCTTGTGTATCATGTCATGGAAAATGGTTGTCATGGCTCTCATGTAAGTAGCTCCAGCATTCTTCAAATCAAACGACATCATTTTATAGTAGTATATTCCCCATGGTATGGTAAAAGCTGTCTTTTCGGCATCCTCTTCATCCATCCAGATCTGATGATACCTCGCGAAGCAATCCACAAAGGACTGGAGTTCATGCTTGGCACAATTGTCAATCAGTATATGTATATTAGGCAATGGGAAATCATCTTTGGGACTCGCCCTGTTTAAATCTCGGTAATCAACACATACTCTGACTTTCCCATGTTTCTTTGGAACCGGCACAATGTTGGCCAACCAAGTCGGATATTCAACCACTCTGAGAACCTTGGCTTTGATTTTCTTGGTGACCTCCTTTTTTATCTTCAAACTCATATTCGACTTCAATTTTCTGAGCTTCTATTTTACCGGTAGACACATGGGATTGGTAGGTAGCTTGTGAGCCACTATGGATGTTCTCAAACCAGTCATATTATCGTAGGACCATGCAAAGATATCTGCATATTCTTTTAGGAATTAGACATACTCATCCTTCTCTGATGGTGATAGGTGAATACTTATACGTGTTTCCTTGACCATTTCGGAGTCCCCTAAGTTAACTGTCTTAGTCTCGTCCAAATTAGACTTAGGCTTGTTTTCAAAGTTTTCCACTTCTCTGACAATTTCCTTAGGTATTATGTCGTCTTCCATATCCTTTGAATCATTATCCTTATGTCGCGTTGCCTCATTACATGTCACAGTCGTAGGTTCATCGGGATAGGTAATAATAATACTGTAGAGAAAAAAAATATAAAGAATAACAATAAATACTAAAAATAGCCATGCATTAATAAAATTAGAAAAATGTCAACAAGTACAGCTCGATGACTCGAGCAATTATTTCAAAACAAAATACATTCAAAACAAAATACTGAAAATGTCTTAGATGCTAAAAAGGATTGCTTTAAAATAATTGATGCTAATTGCCATGCTACGCAGGAACTCGACGGGCCCGAGATGGTGCAACGTCCAATTCTTGAGAGTAGCTCCTCCTCCTCCTCAACTATCGCACTGCAATCCATGTCTTCGTCATCCAGAAACAACTTTCTTATGCCAGCTAAGGCTTCATCTTCCTCAGACTCCCATATCATGTCAGCTTGATGAAATTTCTGGTGCAAATGTGGTACCGGTTGTTCCAGCGAATAATAAGGATCGTGCCATGGTGGCGACCAATCCTGGCACTCTTGCCAAGTATATTCGTACTCAAGTCCGAAAGTTGTACCATGATGCTTCAGCTGTACCGGTTTGGTGATCCCTTGGAGGTTCTTGCCGAGACCCTTGCCAGGTTTATACCCTGTCCATAGCAGTATGCTTTCTATCTTGTTGCTCCACCATTTGTCCTTTTCAATTGTGTTGTCGCGCTCAATGCGATGGTATGTTTCTCCACCTAACTTCTTCCTATTCTCGATGACCGGAACAATCTGATTGGTATAAATCGGATTACTTCCGTGTCCGTGGATGATCATCTTCTGGTGGTTCCATTCAAACTTCATGGCCTGATGCAGAGTAGAGGCCACTGCCCCAGCGACATGTATCCAGGGTCGTCCCAATAATATATTGTAGGTAGCAGATATATCCAGCACTTGAAACTCAACATCAAACTAGGTTGGTCCCATCTGTAGGCTGAGGTTGATTTTTCCGATTGTGGCTCTTTGAGATCCATCAAACGCCTTTACATTCATGCTTCCAGCTCGTATCTCGTGCATGGCTTTATCCAATCTCTTCAGAGTGGTCAGTGGATATATATTGAGACTCGAACCCCCATCTATCAGGACCCTGGTGATGAATTTATCTTCAAATTGCACTTTGATATGTAATGCCCTGTTGTGACTTAGTCCTTCTGGTGGCAGCCCATCTTCATGAAAGGTGATTTTGTGGTTTTCCAGTACCTGCCCGACCATGTTGTCCATTTCCCCACTAGTGATGTTGGTAGGTACATAGGCTTCACTCAGCACCTTTATCAGGGTATTCCTGTGTGTCTCAGAGTTTTGTAGCAGTGACAAGATAAATATCTGAGCGAGAGTTTTGTTCAAATGGTCAACCACAGAGTATTCTCTTGCTTGCACTTTTCTCCAAAGGTCGTCAGGGCCAGTTTCAATGACAGGAGGCTTAGATGCAGCTTTCTTGCTTGTTCCTCCCAAGTGCTTAGGTGTATAAACCCTGCCAGTTCTGGTCATGCCTTGTGCTATACCTGTTTCTTCCATTTTTGCTTTTCCTTTCCTTCTTGCTTCTGCAACATAATCCCATGGTATAACATCAGACTTGTAAGATGGCGTGAGTGCTACCATCACAGTGAAGGGTATGGTTACCTCAACTTCAAATGGTGCTGGTGCGGCTACTTCAACTTTGATCGGTGCCTGGGTTTGTACCATGACAGGCGTGAGAGTGACTGGGGATGTTTTAGGATCATCCCCTCCCGAATGAGTCCAATTGACCCTTCCGGATCCCATTCCTCATCGGTCTCTATCATATTCACTCCCTCACCTCTGTAATCTGGAAGAGGATTGTTACGAACATTGGGTGCGACTTCTTTTGCCTGTATGACTTCGGTGTCGATCAATGTCTGAATCTTGTCCTTCAGAGTGTGACACTCATCAATGGTATGGCCCTTCATGCCTGAGTGATAGGCTCATGTCTTGTTTGGGTTAATCCACTGAGAAGTGTTTTCCATAGAAATAGTAGGAATGAGAGTGACATAACCAGCAGCCTTCACTCTCTCATACAGTTGGTCTATGGGTTCAGCGATTAGAGTGTATTGTCTGGGTAGTCTGCGGTCAAAGTTTGGTCATGATTTTTGGTAATTTTGGCAGGCGGGTGGTGGTGATGATAATATATGGGTTGGGTGTTATAGGCTTGTTAGGTGGTGGCAAGTTGTTGGTATCTGGGGGGTGAGGGCTGGTGTATGGGTGGAGGTGTTTTGTATGGGTGGAGGTGTTTTGTATGTGAGATAAGACTTAGGACCCTGGGCCACCATTACAGTACCCACTTCTTTCTTCTTAGAGATACCTCCTGACTGCAAAGCTTTATTTGTGGCCTGTAGTGCTTCAAAATTTGTCACCATTCCACTCTTAATTCCTTCTTCTATTCTTTCTCCCAACTTGATGATGTCAGAGAATTTATGGTTTTCAATAACCATCAGCCTTTCATAGTACTGCATGTCTTGAGCTCCGACGAAGAACTTATTCATTTGTTCTTATTCAAGCGCTGGCCTTACCTTTGCAGCTTCAGATCTCCACCGAGTAGCATACTCGCAGAAAGTTTCTGTTGGTTTCTTCTTGAGATTTTGAATGTAGAAAACATCTGGTGCATTTTCTGTGTTGAACTTGAATCTATCCATGAAATCTGATGCCATGCTCACCCAATTAACCCACTTCTTCAGGTTTTGACGATGTACCAAGACAAAGCATTTCCTGTGAGGCTTCTCATGAACAACTTCATACAGATTCATTCATCTTTTCCCACTCCTACAAGTTTATCATAATATCTTCTTAGATGTACCTTCAGATCACCAGTTCCATCAAACATTTCGAACTTGGGAGGTTTCGAACCCTCCGATAGTTCCACATCTGGTTGAATGCACAAGTCCTCATAATTCAAACCTTCAATGCCCTTACCACCTTCGATGCTCTGAACTTTGCCAGTGAGCTTCTTGGGTTCTTTTGCCATGTTCTTGATGAGTAGGTCCTTCTCGGTTGATTCCGGTATATATAGGGTTTGTTATGGGGTGTAGGGTAAAGTTTCCACATATATGGGATTGCTTTGGTGAACTCCGAAAATCTGGGCATAAGGGTGGTCATTGGTTGAGTTTTGGGGATCAAGAGTAGGTTGTGGCGCATTATAGGGAGCGTGATAAGTGGTGGTTTGTGGGTATTGAGTTGGATGATGGTGGTGTTGTTGAGGAGTAGATACTGGTGGATGGTTGTGGTTCTGAGGAGCTGTGGTGTATTGATGTGGTGTGGGAGGATTCGGCGGTGGATTTTGGTTCTACGTGTTTTGGGGTGGTGCCGGGTTTTGGGCATTTGGATTTTGTTGGTTGATATCAGGGACATTTAGGGTGAGGGAAAGATTTGCCAAGTTTCGGACCTGCTCAAGTTCTCCTAGTAGCTCCAGGATTTTCTGTTCCAGGCGTAAGACCAATTCGTTCTGTGCCGGAATACTTTGTCCATCTGAAGTTTCAACGTTTTCTGCTATAGTAGCATTGTCTTTTCTGATACCGCTCAAATCATCCATTTTTTCTTTCCCTTTGCTTCTGCCTTTAAGATCACTTGGTGGAGGAGGAGGTGGAGGATCTCTGGATATAGTGTGATATGCATATGATGCCAGTATGCACGAACCAACCTTGGGGAATGGGAATAATCAAAAGAAAGAAAAACAAACAAAGGTAACCAAGTCATTAGGGATATTTGAAAGAATGCTTGAAGTATTTAAACATGTTCTGTAAAATCATGCAATAATTCGCGTCCTAATTGGGGACCTCATTGTGCCCGAGGTAGGCCTAAGCGACACATAGACTTGGAGAAAATTGATGCCAATATTGCATCATTTCATTAATGTGAAAACGAGCCAAACTTTTACTAAATCAACAATAATAATAAAGTTATTAATGGCGTTTAGCCTTATTACAATCGAAATCTAAACTAAACTAGAAAATAGTAAAGAACATCATTTGCTGAATCTATTTGGTCCCTCAGGGACCTTCTCCATGCTTGGCTCTTTTGACTCTGTCAATCGGGTTCCTCAGGTCGCGCATATCCAACAATAGGTAAGCCTTTGATAGATGCCCTCCTTCATTGCCATCCGTGTTCTGACAATCTGAAAGCCTCTTCCTTATCTTTCCCTCAAACTCCATCAACCCTTGCTCCAAATATTCCAATCTCTCAGTGGACTTAGTGGCGATTTCCTTCCATTTATTAATTTCCTCCATGTCCACTTTATGTTGTTCCAGATGTCTAGCTTCAGACTCAAAAACCCTTTTGCGAAGCCTTCTATACTTGACCTGTGCCTCGGCATAATCATCAATGATCCTATTTTCCAAATTGACCCCTGGCTTGACGTCTCCCGCTATATCATCTACCAATGATGGATAGAAATACACATGACTGGCATGGTACCTGCCTGGCTCGATAATCTCTTTTTCCATAATGACCTTCTGGTTCCACATGTGTTGTGCCTCGAACTTGAAAGGAATAATGTCCCCTTTGAAATCTGCCTTGTACTGGACCATGTTGGAAACCCTAGGTATGACTTGTTTTCTTCCTGCTTGTTTTATTACCCTTATAAGAGCATACGGATAAATGCCTCACAACCCTATAAATACTAAATGAGTATCATCCCTCGATCTGATGATGAACTCGCTGCTAGGAAACCACTCAAATATCCAATATACCTTCTCGTATGTCAGATTGCTGAAGAAACGTACCCAACTTATAACACCTCCGGGCTGTGCAAACCTATCTGGGATGAATGCCATTTTCTTTAGGTGATGGTAAGCTATGTAGTCATTCAATGGTCGTCGCAGAAGCTCTTGGTGGTATTCTCCCCTCTGAAAGTGTTCCAATAACAATACTTGCAATAATAGATTACAATCTTCATTATGTCTGAACCCTTACATGCACCGATCTAGAGCGCAGTACAGTTCAACTAGGATCATAGGGATGATGGTGTAGGTTTGCCCCTTGATGCCTTCCATTAAAGTTCTTGCAACCATAGCTAAGCGAGTGTGAATCCTTCCCCCTTTCATTGAAAATATCAACAAACCCAAGAAGCAAATGATGAATACATAAACTCGGCGGTGCGTCCAATCTAAGGAGGTAATGGTAAGTTCCTCATGATGAAGACGATATGACTTACTGTGCCCGTAACGCTCATAAAGGAATTCAAATGGGATGTATGACTTCTTCAAACAAAGCAACTCATCATTTTTCTTGAAACCTAGCATTCTTAGAAAACCGCGAGGTGTGTGATTCTCTGGCACTAATAACCATGGACTATCCCATGGCATCTTAGCGAAGTATCTTATTTTTTCTAGGATAAGAGTCATTTCTATGTCACCAAAGTGGAAGACGACCATTTTCTCATCCCAGAACATGGTAGCAGCCTCAATCAATCCCTTATTTGGTCGGATGTCTAGCAAGGACGGCAAATTACCAAGGACCCTTCTCACATGATTCTTGTCGCAAGGCGTGAGATTTTTCCACCAATCAAGTAGCAGAGATGGGATGTTTTGGACCATGTCGAATCTGGGGACTTCGTGCTTCATTTTCTGCAAGCAAATAGAGTTAGCCCTCTCCCCCTCCAAATTCGACCATTTAAATAATAATGATCAACATATTGGCACATTTTCTCCAAGTAATACATATAACATGGTAGTGTCCATTGGGATTGTGGAAACCCCGTCGGACTTTGGACAAGGCTTATCTTAGCGGGCTATTATGTTGACAATGTCATAAACGGTACTATGTTTAACATGATGCATGTACATTTGATGGTGGAGTAAGGTTTCTAGAATGGTCTTGACTGGTACTCTCAAGTGGACAACTTGAGAGGGAAAAGCACGGGACCGTCGACTGCACTGCTGATCGACTAGTCTACCGCAAATAAGCCTTTCCAATTTAAAAAGGGTAATTCTGGAAGAGCGCGAACACTCATCAAGTGCCGCTATGTTGATAATTGGCATGGGTGGAATATGATATGGAGCATGCTTTATGCAGAGATAATAATACATTGCCAAGTATTTGCATGATAAATATGTAAAAACAGCAAATACGGTAATAAGTTAAAACATGAAAAGCATAAGAAAGAAAGATAAAGGAAGAAGTTAGTTCGTGGAATATATGCGAGAATGTAATAAAGCAAGTAGGGGAGTAGGGATGGGAGAGGCATGATATAGCAGTCAAATGAAGAGCAGTCATAGCAAATAATGGGGAAGGGATGTGCATGTTAAAACAAATTTAAACAAATAAATATGGAGAAAGGAAAGGATGTGCATGTTATAACAAAGAAAATAACCCACATAAGCCAAGTTCATTGTGGTAAGAGTCTAAGTATTTCTCCGGCAGAGTCGCCATGCTGTCGCACCCATTTTTCTCGCGAAAGCGGGCCTCGACGTGCGACAACTCTTTTAAATGGAAGATAGAGTGTTAAAGAGACGAGTCACCACCTAACGGGTTTTAAGGTGCGATAGGGCACCTATTATGCAGATAACTCTGTTTGACTAGTCAACGCCACCAAAGACGGGGTAAAGGCTCAAATTACCTTAAAGAGCAGGTGTTAGGCATTTTTTAAGGTCCACAACTATGGGTCCCGACCATACTTAAGACTATGTGGATTATAATTAGGTGAGATGATCAAATAAAAAAAGAGAATAAAAGGTCAAAGGGCTTCAATATAACACAATGAGAATTGGTACAAATCTAAAGGACTACAAGGATACAACTATAACGGTCTATATTAGGTGACTAAGTGTATAAAGGAAAGGGGGGTCCTAAGTTTTTTAGCCTAAAGAATCACCCAGTGCAACATAAATAATACTTCACAACTCCTTTTAGATAAGAGTTGCTCATATTATTCAGCGGGCACAAACTATCATCTCCTGCTACCTGATTACTATGTTAAAGTTGTTTACCTGAAAGCGTTCTAATTCAATTATAGGTCGTACCCTATGCGTGCACTACCCTTCCCATACCTGTGGTCCAGAAGGGTTTGGACCTCTATTTGGGTGGTACTAGACTTTACTTAGAATGCTCAAAATGAGAAAAACTAGGCGACATTCAAAACATGTTGGACTGCACATAATAGCAATGAAAGGCTCAAGTTAGCCTCCACACATAAGCATAAAAGCACGCGATCAGTCACAGATTTTTAGATTAGGCAGTATATGATTTCAAAATCAAAATTTAAAGTCCTATAGGCATAGTTTCTATGTGATTCTGATTCAAACATGCAGGCAGTTTCAGATGCAAAGTGCCACTTTAAACTTATAGACACGATTTCTAAACAACTACACAACTCATGGGGTATTTGGTATTGCATGCTAATTATTGAAGTTACATGTTATAAGTGATTAAACCTATATACATGATCTCTAGGTGATTTACGTAGTAGTTAGCAATGATAACCATTGGAAATACTTAGAATTACTCAGTTTTATCCTATGGGCATGCTTCCTAATGGTGGCATGGCTAAGCAATGAAACAGTGTTTGGAAAGTTCAACATTAACACTTTAGAGCGAGTAGTAATATCCTATAGGCAGGATTTCTAACGATTAACGATTAGAACTAATGCTTTATACTTAGCCCCTATAGGCATGTTTTCTAGGTGAGCAGTATGATAATAATAGCTAATTAACCAATTAAAGTTCTATAGGCATTATTTCTGGATGAAAATCAGTAGAACATAAGCTAGTATAATCCTATAGGCATGGTATCTAATGAATATGCTGCAGTTATGCAAATTGAAAGAATGGTCATCGACATTTTATTTCCTATAGGCATGCTGTCTAGCAGTAGACATATGAATAAATAAAGTACTTATGCTTTAATAGTAGGCAAGTTGTGTGAGTGTGTGATTTTCCTAATGGCATGATTTCTACCAGTGCACATGGAAATTGAATGGCATACATATAGCAGGTTGTATAACAAGTAGACCATACGAACCCTATAGGTATGTTTTCTACCATTTCATGCAAACATTAGAGTATACCCATTTTACCGATTTCACTAACATCCCCAATTATTTATTACAAAATTATTACAGACCCAAAGATAAATGTAATTACAACATATTATAACATGTAGCAGTAGGCCTATAGCAGGCCCAAGAGGAGATACCCAGTATTGCCTGGACCGTCAACAAATGCTTTCTTCACAAATAGCATACTCAGATCCCAACAAGGGATTATATTCATCAGCACAACCCAGAAACCATAGAGGAACTAAAAACAAACCAAACAGCCACATATTGATCATATGACCCAAACATTGAATCACACAAAAATCGCTTAAACAACCCAATTCACATATTCAGTAGATAGAATGAGGAAAGAACTGAGTGTCAGAGACAACTAAGGTCTCAGTAGTAAAGAGAGTGGCCAAAGAACCCCAAATCCTAGTGTGTCAGAGTTCACAAGGGTCTCAAATGGTCCTCGAGCAGTGCTTACACTAGGGAGGTCAATAGAGAGAGAGTCTTAGTGGCCTTGGCTTCCAGTCGGCCAAGAATGATAGATTCAGAATAGTGTAGGCAACAAACAAGAGTGAGAGAATGATGGTTAAGGGAGAGAATTTGAAGAGATGCACTTGTATTTTAGAAAGCAAACATAGCAAAGTTGTCTAAACCACAGAACATACTAGTTAAGAAGGTCAACAAGACTTAAAGGCAGGTTGCTATTACAGGTTTAACACTTAGCAAGAAGTAACATATTGGCAGAAAACACATTGAAAAGAAGATAGTCGAATTTCCTGAGATTACAAGATTAACACACAAAGATGCATAATACCAAACAAGTCCGAGTAAGGCACTAACTTAAAGGGTTAAAGCCTAAGGGTCCAAATCATGCTGAATATCCCCCACAACACCAGAAAGCATACGTGCAAATTTATCACTAAGACAAATAATCTCAAATATTATAAGGAAACACAGATTAAGATAACCACTCTAAAGTCTCAAATAATCACTAAAGGGACATGGAATTAAGTAAGCCAAAGACATGTTGAGTGATACAATAGCAGGGGAGTAAGTCACAGATTATAACACGTTACAAATGTGAAACAATCATTGCAAGGATTCAAAGTAGAGTAGAAAAGTAAACTCATGTCAAAAAGTGATGTAGACATTCAAGTACCAATACATTAGGCTAAATTGACTTAAGAGAGTCTAAATTATTCAAGTGAAGCATATTCAAATAACATATCTCAAAAACTGGAGATTTTAAGTAAGGCCAAATACTAAAGAGGTTCAAATCAGAATACGAGTGCAATGCTAGTAAAGTTACACATAGAGATGGTCTAAGAGCACATTTAGGTCATGAAATTCAGAGGCGTGAATATGCAGGACATGAACACGGAAGAATGAAACTGTAAAACCAAGAGACTTACCAGTTATCACTTGAACAAAACAAACAACAAGAAAGAATAAATTCACAGTGCTTTGGATGTCAACAGAGAGCAAGAACCCAGATTCTTAGTGCGTCAGAGTTTCCAAGGGCTTCAAATGAACCCCGGGCAGTGCTCACACCAAGAAAAGTTGAAAATCGAATCCCGGTGGCCTTGGCTTTCAGTCGGCCAAGAGTCAGAGTATAGGACAAGAAAATAAGAGAAAAATAGAGTAATAGCTTCGATTTTTAGTGAATCCGTGTGATCCCCCCCCTCCCCCCTTCTTCAAAGGGGAAATGGTTATATAGTATTAGGAATCAAGCGAACAAACAAGGAAAACAATCAATCAAATATAAATATGAAAAGAAAGTACCACATGCTATCAATAATGGAACGGGTAAAAGGAAAAGTATAAAATTCCGAACCCTAATTCTACAGAAATCAAGGAATCGACCAAAGGTTTTGGTGAGTCGGCTTCATATCGCCTTGCCATGAATGTATATAGATGGAATACCGTCTAGATCTTGAAGATTGAAGATAATATTTACATGATTCAGGCCCGGTACTTGCTAAAAAATAGGCAAGTACTAAGTGATACCGAAAATCATGTATGTAACACAGAGATGGAGCATATATGGAAGGCAAATTATGGAGAGATTCCATATTAGAACTGGAGTTGGGAAATTTAGAAGAGGCGACTGCTAGGTTTTGAGAGGAGAAGAGAGAACAGATGGAGGGAAACGAGGCGACGATCTTTAGGGAAATGAGGATTAGGGTTAGAGGGTTAGGTAATTAAAAAGGGGTTAGTTTATTAGGGGCCGTTGATCATTTAAGATCAACGACTAAGATTGGATAGGGAACAGGCGGGTCAAGTGAACGGGTCTCTGGCCGGGTTAAATTAGAGGGTTATTTGATTGGGTTGCTTAGGTGAATGGGCTAAGTGTTTGGGCCACAATTGGTCCGAAAATTAGCCTAAATATTGTGCCAGTTTTTAAATAGGAGATTAAAAGGGAAATAATTTAATAAAATAGTTAAATAAATATATAAAAAATGATATTGATTCAAATTAATACTTTACAACAATAGTAGAAAATTATAAAAAATGTACGATATTATTTTGACCTTGAATAAAATGACTAATGCAGTAAAAATGAAAATATAGGCTATTATTGCAAATTTTGCAAATAGCTAAAAAATACTATTGTAATTATATAAAATGAAATAAAAGTATTTGAAACATGTATTATAGGTGCCAATAATAATTTTAGATAATTAAGTCATCACAAAATAATTTGAAGGAGTAATTAATAAATATTCAAGTAATTTAAATGCAAGAAAATCGATTCTAAGGTTCTAACAATTATGGAAAATTATAGAAAATTCTTGTATAGATTTGTTTAAACTAAATAATGATGCAAAATGATGTTTTGAAAGGTATATATACTATTTGAGAAAATATGAGGGCAAAATTGGGTATCAACACTAGTATCGTTTTAAGTGGGTTATGTTCCAGTTGTTCGGTAACCACTCACCGTTTGTCGTTTCACATTTGTACGATCCTTTGCCGGTGATCTCAATAATTCGATATGGGCCTTCCCAATACGGTCCCAATTTTCCTTCATTCGGGTTCTGGGTGTTCAGTGTCAACTTTCTTAACACTAAGTCCCTAACATTGAAGTGTCGAAGGTTGGCTCTCCGATTGTAATATCTTTCAATCCGTTGCTTTTGGGCGGCCAACAGGATGAGGGCGTCCTCACACCTTTCGTCTAACAGTTCCAGGTTTGTACTTATGGCCTCGTCGTTTGACTTTTCGCTCGCGTACCAGACCTGGAGACTCGGTTTTCCTACTTCGACCGATATAAGAGCTTTGACACCGTAGACCAACGAGAATGGAGTGGCCCCGGTACTAGATTTTGAGGTCGTACGATACGCCTATAGGACTTCAGGCAAGATTTCCTTCCATTTTTCTTTGTTATCGGTCAACCTCTTTTTGAGGTTTTGGAGTATGGTTTTGTTCGTGGACTCTGCTTGTCCGTTTCCACTAGGGTGATAGGACATTGATAGGATCCTTTTGATCTTGTGGTCCTCGAAAAACTTGCTCACTTTGCTGCCGATGAACTGCTTCCCATGGTCGCACACGATATCGGCCGGCATTCCAAATCGGCATACTATGTGGTCCCATATGAAATCAATAACATCCTTTTCCCTCACTTTTTCAAATACCTGGGCTTCCACCCACTTAAAAATATAATCAGTCATAAATAAGATAAATTGAGCCTTATCGGGCGCCCAAGGCAAGGGACCAACGATGTCCATCCCCCATTTCATGAATGGCCAGGGCGACAAGACCGAATGCAGTAGCTCCCCGGGCTAGTGGATCATCATAGCATGCCACTAACACTCGTCGCATTTTTGTACGAACTCTTTTGCGTCTTTTTCCATATCGATCCAGTAGTAGCCGACACTGATTATTTTCCGAACCAATGATTCGGCACCCGAATGGTTCCCGCAGGTGCCCTCGTGGATTTCCCTCAAAACGTACTCGGTGTCTCCCGGCCCCGAACATATGACAAGTGGGCCATCGAATGCTCTTCTAAATAGGGTACCATCTTCGGACAAGCTGAACCGGGCCGCTTTCATACGCAAAGCTCTTGATTCTTTAGGATCCCGAGGGAACTTTTCTTGTCTTCAGGTAATCTATGTACTTGTTTCTCCAGTCCCAGGTTAAGCTTGTCGGGTTTATCTCGGCGTGACCTTCCTCCACTATCGATTTTATGAGTTGTATGACCATTCCCGAGTTGAATTCATCTTCGTCGACCGATGATCCCAAGTTAGTAGGAGCATAGGCCTCACTGTATTTATCCCGAGATACATGTTGTAAAGTCCATTCCCTGAACCGATGTAGCGTTACATGTAGCTTGTCTAGGTATCTTTGCATCCGTTCTTCTTTGACTTTGAATGTTCCTTTGATTAATTCACCACGCGTAGAGAATCGCATTTAGCTTCGACAAATGTTCCTTTGAATGTTCCTCTTCTAAATAGGGTACCGTCTTCGAACAAGCTGAACTGGGCCGCTTTCGTATGCAAAGCTCTCTATTCTTTAGGATCCAAGGGAAGTTTCCTGGTCTTCAGGTAATCTATGTACTTATTTCTCCAGTCCCAGGTTAAGCTTGTCGAGTTTATCTCGGCGTGACCTTCCTCCACCATCGATTTTATGAGTTGTACGACCGTTCCCGAGTTGAATTCATCGTCGTCGACCGATGATCCCAAGTTAGCAGGAGTATCGGCCTCGCTGTATTTATCCCGAGGTACATGTTGTAAAGTCCATTCCCTGAACCGATGTAGCATTACATGTAGCTTGTCTAGGTATCTTCGCATTCGTTCCTCTTTGACTTTAAATGTTCCTTTGATTAATTCACCACGAGTAGAGAATCGCTTTTAGCTTCGACCACCTCGGCCCCCAGGCTTTTAGCCAGTTCAAGGCCTGTAATCATGGCGTCATATTCGGCCTCGTTGTTAGTCAATTTTACAGTTCTAATAGATTGTCTAACTACATTACTCGTCGATGGTTTCAAAACGATGCCAAGTCCAGACCCCTTAGCGTTCGAGGCACCATCCGTAAAGAGGATCCAGATTCCAGAAGAGGTCCCCGAGTTCAATAACAACTCCTTTTCGACCTCAGGAACTAGGGCCGACGTGAAGTCGACCACGAATTCTGCTAAAATTTGTGATTTGATGGCGGTTCGGGTTCGATATTCGATATCATACTCGCTGATCTCCCCGGCCCATTTAGCCAATCGTCCTGAGAGCTCGGGCTTATGCATTATGTTCTCAGGGGGTAAGTAGTCACAACACATATGGGATGGCATTGGAAATATGTCTTTAGCTTCCTAGAGGCACTTAGCAAGGCAGATGCCAATTTTACTAGGTGAGGATACCTAGTTTCTGCCTCGCATAGAGTTCTGCTAACATAATAGATAGGAAATTACATACATTCCTCTTCTCGAACTAGGACTCCACTTACCGCTACCTCGGATACCGCTAGGTACAGGTATAACTATTCGTCTGCCTTTTGATTATGAAGCAAAACGCTTATGTTCTTCCAGGGCCTGTTGGCACTCAGGGGTCCACGAGAAGTTATTCTTCTTCTTTAACAGTGAAAAGAACTAATGGCTCTTATCGGAGGACCTCGGGATGAATCGACCCAACGCGGCTATGTGCCCGGTTAACCTTTGTACGACCTTGACACTATCTACAACGGTGATGTGCTCGATGGCCTTGATCTTATCGGGATTAATCTTGATTCTCCGGTTGGACACAATGAACCCAAGGAATTTTTTGGACCCGACTCCGAATGCGAATTTCTCCAGGTTTAGCTTCATGCTGTAGTTCTTCAATATGTTGAAGGTTTCCTGCAAATGTTTCAAATGGTCCTCTACTCGTAGGGACTTAACTAACATATCGTCAATGTAAACCTCCATCGATTTTCCTATTTGTTCTTCGAACATCCGATTTACTAAGCATTGATAAGTGGCACCGACGTTTTTTAGTCCAAATGGCATTACATTATAGCAGTATGTACCATATTTAGTAATGAAGGATGCTTTTTCCTGGCCGACCAGGTCCATCCGAATTTGGTTGTACCCGGAGTAGGCGTCGAGAAAACTGAGGATCTCGTGGCCGGTCGTTGCATCGATTATGCGATCGATATTTGGCAGGGGGAAAGAGTCCTTGGGGCATGCCTTGTTCAAGTCTTTGTAGTCTACACACATTCTTAATTTATCTCCCTTTTTAGGGACTACTACTACGTTTGCTAACCAACCCGGGTACAGAACCTCCCGGACGGACCATATTTTAAGGAGTTTAGATACGTCGTCCTTGATGAATGCACGCTTGACTTCGGACTGAGGTCTCCTTTTCTGCTTGATCGGACGGAACTTCGGATCGAGGCTTAGCTTGTGAGTGGTTATCTCTGGCGGAATTCCTGTCAAATCGAGATGGGACCAAGCGAAATAATTCATTTTAGCTATAAGGAATTGAATGAGTTTTTTCCTGAGCTCGGGACTTAACCCTGTGCCCCGGTGTACCTTATGATCAGGCAGGTGTCCGATCAATATGACTTGCTCCATTTCTGCGACTGTTAATTTGGTGGCTTCGGAATTGTCGGGGATTATGTAAAACCTGAGAACTCCGTAGTCGTCGTCTTCATCCATCCCTTGCTTTTCCTTTTCCATCAAGGCCGATATCAGTAATTTTTATTTGGTTTCGTCTTTGGCCATCGGGTCCAGATCCTTCGATGTCGAAAGTGCGGATACCGGGATCACCTCGTCGACCACGAACATCTCCTTTGTGGCTAGTTACTCTCCGTAAACTGTTTTAATTCCTTCGGGCATTGGGAATTTCAACACTTGGTGCAGTTTCGAGGGTATTGCCCTCATGTTGTGAATCTATGGTCTCCCAAACAAAGCATTGTACCTCATATCTCATTCGATCACGCAGAACTTCATTTCCTGAATGGTCCCGGTGGTGTTCACCGGTAATGTTATCTCCCCTTTAGTGGTTTCGCATTCCATGTTGAATCTGTTTAGAACCCTGACTGCAGGCACGATTTGGTGGTCTTGCAAACCCAGTTGTTCCACGACCCTCGATCTAATGATATTGGCCGAGCTACCTAGATCAATCAACATACGCTTAACTCGAGATTTATTTATGAGTACATATATTACCAGTGCATCATTGTGAGGATGTACGATGCCTTCAGCATCCTCGCCGTTGAAAGACAAGGTCCCTTCTGGTACGTAATCTCGAGTCCATTTTCTCTCGTGATGGATACTTTGATGCGCTTTAACATCGGCCCCTGGGGAACGTCGACCCCATTGATGATCTTGTTAATGACGTGCTAAGGTTCCTCCTGCTCAGTCTGTTTATTAGAATCTCTATTCTTGAAATGACTTTTGGCTCGATCGCTCAGGAACTCCTGGAGATGTCCGTTGTTGAATAACCGGGCTACCTGCTCCCTTTATTGTCGGCAATCCTATATTCTGTGGCCATGTGTGCCATGATACTTGCATATTACATTGAGATCCCTTTGGGCTGGATCAGACTGTAGAGGTCGAGGCCACTTGGTGTCTATGATGCGTCCGATGGCAGATACGATAACAACATCATCGACGTTGAAGTTGTACTCCGATAACCTCAGCGCTTCCTTAGGCCCGACAAGCTTGTCAAATTCATTTTTGCTCTTGAGTCCCCGGTTATTTTGACTTCGATCGCTTCTCCTTTCATTTCTCACAGGGTTTCGTCAAGATCCATAACCCCTACGATCACCGTTGTACGGCTAATATCGATCCCTACTTGACATTGGTTCACGATCAATGTCTCTTTTAGGTCTGTCACTAGCTCAGACAGGATAAATAGACTTGGAAGGGCCCCCAAGCTGATCATCTTCGACTCTAATTTTTGACTGATATCGGCTATGCACATCGGCCCAAGTTACGGTCGGATATTCTACCAGATTTTGCTTCAACTACTGTGAAGCCAACGAGCTTCGAGTATTGAGTCCTTGGGTGAAGGACTGAACGGCCCAATCGTCTGCCACTGGTGGCAGGTCCATCCGTTCCATTTGAAATCTTGACACGAACTCCTTGAGCATCTCGTTATCTCTTTGCTTTACCTTGAAAAGATCCGATTTCCTGGTCTCGACCTTGATGGCGCCGACCTGTTCTTTTACAAAAGTGTTTGCAAGCATGGCAAATGAGTTAATAGAATTTTTTTTTTT
>AWOL01S0007957.1:140331-174483 GCA_000715115.1 Nicotiana otophora | reverse complement strand
GGGATAAGTTGTGATACCATATTATAGCTCCTTTTGAGAAGGTCTCCCCGAATTTTTTCAGCAAGACAGATTCGATCTCATCATCTTCTAGGTCGTTCCCCTTGATGGCACACGTGTATGAAGTCACATGTTCATTTGGGTCAGTTATCCCGTTGTACTTAGGAATTTCAGGCTTGCAGAACTTTTTAGGGATCGACTTTGGGGCTGCGTTCGGAGACAAGGGTTCTGAACAAACTTTTTGGAGCGTAGGCCTTTCAATATCGGTGGCGCTCCGGAGATTTGGTCGACCCGAGAGTTGTAAGTCTCCACATTCTTATCGCTAGCTTCGATTTTCTTTTCTCCCGTTTCCACCCGCTTTTTCAATTCCTCGATC
The DNA here is from genome assembly GCA_000715115.1 of Nicotiana otophora. Classification (NCBI taxonomy): domain Eukaryota; kingdom Viridiplantae; phylum Streptophyta; class Magnoliopsida; order Solanales; family Solanaceae; genus Nicotiana; species Nicotiana otophora. The sequence continues at coordinate 174,110 of AWOL01S0007957.1, read as the reverse complement.
ATCTTTATTATTTCGGGGTTGATCCCGGGTTTAGTTTCATTTGGCCGCGGCAGGTTCATTTCTGCGAGTATTTTCCTGGGATGATTCGGGCTCAACTCTACTGGGAGCCCGACTTCGGTTCTGCAGTTGGGCTATCGCTGCCTGCTGGGCCTGTAGCATTTTGAATATCACCTGTAAGTTGATCCCATCTCTTTCACCGTCACGAGCATTTTGGGCTACCGACCGGACTCCCCCGCGGATGCTATTCTCAGGATCGGTGGGCAAATTTACGTTGATGGCCACATGTGAGCTGCGTCAATCGGGTTCGCGATCAGAATTCTGTTAAGATCGGCGAGGGGCACCTCATTACAGGGTGCTATATTGTTGTTCTCACCATGGTGGCCAGACTCAACATCCGTGTTTAGAGAGGCAGATTGGGAGTTCGACATTTTAAACGCAGATCTCAAATCATAGACACTTCAAAACACAAGTGTGAAGTTGGATGTGTTATGAAAATTTGTATCAATTTGACACTATTATCCTTAGCCCCACGGTGGGCGCTAAACTATTTACCCTCAAAATCGAATAACAATTAAATTTGTAAGTGGTTTTAAGGATACACGGATTAATTTGATACAAAAACGATTAATTGGATTAAAATGAACAAATAGAAATATAGCAAATTCAAACCACTCAGGGAAGGTGTCTTCAGCCTTAGTGAACTATTTGCCTTTGACCTGGGTTCACAATGGTCAATATTGACCAATGAAAGAAAAGCTTAGAATAACGGTGAAATAATGATATATTGCCTTGGAATACGTGCTACAACGTGCTTAATGAATCATCAGACTCCCCTTTATATAATATGGGAATTTTACTCTAAGTATAACTCTATAAAAGGTAAGAACTCTTTTGTTTAACTGATTGTCGGTTCTTCATCGATACGTGCCGAGATCCACGCCGTGATATCCGGCCGGTCACGGATATTACGGCCTCTGTTGGCCGTGCTTGATTGCTTGACGATGCTCTCCCTTCAGGTTTTATGTTGAGCTCAAATCATGACCCCAATATTATCGAGGGTCGATGGTCGGCCCCCGTACTCCGACTCGAGGATATTCTTGCTTCGATTCCGATCTTTCATAATCATATCTCGAGCACGTTTTACCCTGTTGGAGGACGGAGTGTATCATGAACCCGATTTTTACCCGTAGACAGGTCACATTAAACTAAAGAAGAAGGTCGGATCAATCGAAGACTTTGTCTGCTAGCTCAATAAGACAATCATCCATTTTATTGATTATTTTTCCTTAAATTCTTCTGCATGTAACATGTGCACTCAAGTTTTACGTATTCACTGGTAGGCCAACTTGATTTTGTTTGAGCCCCTGCCCTGAGTCAAGGAGTATTCCTTTGGCAGAATAATTATATTCGACTGCATTAGAAGTGTAAACTTCCATTTGTATCAAATTCTTTTGTTTTCCATTCCCTTAATTCGGCATCAATATATATATATATATATTTTAATTTATAAATGAAGTCTACCGCTACCTAATGAGATTTCCAATTTATTATACACGTTCCAAAATAAAGAACAACTCTTGCACAAAATCTGAAGCAGACTGCAATAAAGAACCGTGGAAACATGTGCACTCAAGTTTTATGTAAAGAGGAACTTGTCCGAATTCCCGCCTTGGATACTAAAGGAAAGGAGAAAATTTTGTGCCTTGGGAATTGAGTATTACTACTTGCACGTTAATTATGGACTGAAAGTTTAATCAATGATATTACTACTTGCACGTTAATTATGGACTGAAAGTTTAATCAATGACCAAAGTTTTCCATAGTAAAAGTTTCCATCATTTAACGTCCCTCCCGTTTTCACTTTGACTAACCAGAATTATTGTAATCCTATTTTTCATATCATATGGGATTATTTTCTTTTTCTGTATATTATAAAAATAATAGCATTTTATTATATTTGAAGATTCTGTAAATTTAAACATCTTATGTTTATCATAATAACATGTTCTTGTAACCAAAAAAAATCATGATATGCTTGAGACTAAATTTTTAAAGAATTCCTTAAATGCCAATTTTTCCCTTGTATTATAAATAATTCAGTGTCCAATCAAACATTTCAGTATAGAAAGATACAAAAAAACGACTAAACAAGTCTAATTATACTACTAGTAACAAACAATCTCAAAATAGATCTCGTAATCTTGACAGTAACATTAATGATTAAACGGCTACTTTCTATTTTCACCGCATCTGCAAATGCTTTTAGCTTTTGGGTCCCAAAAGTAGGTCCTCTCCTCTTTTCATGCGCTTCCTCGAAATTGTTCATCAAAAACTAAAAAACCTGAAAATGTTGTTTGCTATTGATTATGTTTTGGAAAAAAATATCAAATTAAAAAGTTTAATTTAGAACAGTTTTTTGGTAAATTTTTTTTTTGTACTCGTAAAATTTCAATTTTTCTTCAAATAAAATTCATGTTCAAACATAAATTTAACTTTCAAAATTTATTTTTTAATATTATTTCGAAAATTCTTTTTTCATATTCCAATCAAATCTAGGTTGAAACGAAGAAATCAGAAAGTGAAGTGACCATCACCAATCCCTTTGGCCGAGACCGAGACCCCAAGGGTGGGGCTGTATCACTTTACTCTTTTGTCCAATCCTTTTACACTTTCTTTATTACTCTCATTGCATCATCCGAAGGAACTGATTCTTCTCTTTAATAGACAGCATCTGCCATAAATACCCTTTCTCTTTATCTTTTTTTTTTACCAAAAGGTAAAGAGGAAGTGGTCACCCACCTACGAAGAAGCTGTCATTTTATAGCAAACCCCAAAATAAAATAAAATCTGGTGTAAAACACCCTGCCTTTTTCTTAGACTCCACTTGAGTCTTTCACTTTCCTCTATATATACACACACGTTTCCCAGCTCTTCTTCTAAAAGGCATCATCACATCACTTCACTTCTTGAGGAAGATATGATGGGTTGTTTTTCTACTTTACTTCTACTATGTTTCCTTGCTTTTGCTTCTTTCTCCAGTAAGTTCAATTTCAACAACTTAATGTTAAATCTTTATACTTAATTGTTTTATAGCAGCTCACTCTGTTCTACTTGTTGAAAAATTTCAGGTGCAGAAATCTCATCTAAGGTAGGAATATGCTACGGACAACTTGGGAACAACCTCCCTATACCAACAAAATCAATTGACTTAATCAATGGTCTCAAAGCCAATAGAGTCAAGATCTACGATGCAAACCCAGAAATCCTTAAAGCCTTCAAAGGCACAAAACTTCAACTTTCAGTCATGGTCCCAAATGAGCTTATCAACAACATCTCTACAAATCAAGACTTAGCAGACCAATGGGTCAAAACCAATGTTGTACCATTTTACCCCGACACTATGATCCGTTACCTCCTTGTTGGAAACGAAATCCTAAGTAGCCCACCCAACACCACTTGGTTCAACCTTGTACCTGCCATACGCAAAATCAGATACGCTGTCAAAAAGTTTGGTCTCGGAAAAATCAAAGTTGGTACCCCATTAGCTATTGATATGCTTGAATCTTCTTTCCCACCTTCTAATGGTACATTTAGGTCCGACATTTCGGAAAAAGTTATGAAACCCTTGTTACATTTTTTGAACCGAACCAAATCATTCTTTTTCATAGATGTTTATCCTTATTTTGCTTGGGCAGCTCAACCTACAGTAATTAATCTTGACTATGCTTTGTTAGAGTCCAAGAATATTACCGTTACGGATCCGGGTTCGGGTTTAACCTATACGAATTTATTGGACCAAATGATTGATGCAGTGTATTTCGCTATGAAGAGAGTGGGCTACCCGGATGTTCGGTTATTTATTGCAGAAACGGGTTGGCCCAACGCTGGTAATGTAGACCAAATTGGAGCGAACATCTATAATGCAGCAACGTACAACAGGAACGTGATTAAAAAGTTTACAGCTAAGCCACCTGTGGGAACGCCAGCAAAACCAGGAGTTGTCGTGCCGACATTATTGTTTGCTTTGTACAACGAGAATGAGAAACCGGGTCCGGGTACGGAACGGCATTTCGGGTTACTGTACCCGAACGGGACGAATATATACGGGATTGACTTGTCTGGAAAGACGTCGTTGTCGGAATATGAACCATTGCCAAGGCCGAAGAACAATGAGCCGTACAAGGGGAAAATCTGGTGCGTTGTTGGGAGAAAAGCGAGTGTAACGGAAGTGAGTGGAGCATTGGCATATGCATGCGGGCAGGGTAATCGGACCTGTGATGAGATCCGACCCGGTGGGAAATGTTACAAACCGAATTCTTTGGTGTTACATGCGAATTACGCGTTCAGTTCTTATTGGGCTCAGTTTAAGTCAGCTGGAGGAACTTGTTATTTCAATGGGCTTGCTATTCCGACCAAAAGTGATCCAAGTAAGTAATACATTCAATTCTAATAAAAATTATGATTTAAATGACTTTATGTCGACATTTGAAAATGTCATATAATGAGCTCACATATTTCCAGATCAAATAACTAAAATTTGCTAGAAACTAGGGAGTGATAGTCGAGTCGAGAGATGCCTATATCTAGAAGTTGAGTTTTTTTAATTCTATATAATATTATAGCAACCGACCCTAATTCGTCACTCTGATTAAATATTTGTTCTCGATTGTACATGCTAACGAAGTTGCTTGTAATTTTGCAGGTTATGGATCTTGCAAGTTCCCAAGCATCACACTTTGAAGATTGCGGGGATGGGACTCACGTTTTTGCGGGGAACGTCAAAGGAAGTTTAGGTGACAGACACATCGCGATGAGACAAAGCCACGCCTTTTGTTTTTCTATACGTTAGAATACAGAATAAACAGAGTTAAGTTGTTTTATTATTCTTATTCTATTGATCCAACAATTTAGATTTGTTTTGTCCTACTCTATTCTGCCGTATAGAAGAACGGTTTCTACTTTCTACCTAGAACATTGTTAGAGAAACAACTGGTTCCACATTAATAGCAAGCAATTAATAGTAGTGTAGGGGACTTGATAAGAGCTGTTATTTATTTTCACAGGACCACAAATCCACTTCTCATAAAATTTGTACTTTGTACTGTATATTTTCTTGTATTTTATGCATTATTTTTCTTGATGTTTGGCAACGGCTATATGAATAATGAATCTATGATGTTTGTTGGGAAAATGCGGGTGGGACACTAATATTTGCTGCTATCAAGGAAGGAGAATCTAACTCCATTCTCTGTGTAACGGCTATGAGATGGCATTCTTCAGTTTTTTCGCTTTTCTACATGAATTTGTTCATATGGAGAATCTTTACTTTTTCTAGGACATAAATCTTCTTTATTGGACCAAAAACAAATAAACACTAGTAGAAAATATCCTTTCTAAATATTACAAAATAGATCGTTGAATTGTTCGACTCTAAAGACTTTCTTGTTTGCCGATAAGTGTGTCAATTGAACTGTATTGGATTATAAATGGGCTTAAAACGGTTAAGTCGATAACATATGAGATAGGGTAATTTCAAAGATGATTTTTCATAAATCACTATAATTTAGAGCCTACTAATTATAGTTTGTCAAATCAACTATATTCGTTGCGCACGAGTACGTGTATCAACTGTAGTCGTGATAAATTTTAACCAAGGCGAAATAGAGGAGTGTATATAAATGATACAACTTTGTATTGACTGTCAGTATACAGGGGTGTATACAAATGATACAACATGTATCGACTGTATTTGTTCGCTAAAATATAGATAAATAAATTATTCTTATTGAGAGTCAAACTCAAGACCTACGCTAACTAAGCGGGCGCTCTAACCAACTGAGCTACAAGAGCTTTTGTTCTCTTGTTTCAGTTCAAAATAATTAATCTCCTATTTTATGAATTTGCTATAAAATTCAAATATAGCTACAAATGGTAAATTTGCTGAAAGTATAGCTACGAATACTAAATACAGTGTAAATCTTTGATATGTCGCGTAACACATAATCATAACCTAAAGCTCCATAACTAAATGACCATCTTTTCAATTGTTTGTTTGGCCTTGTCTTCATAATTGTTTGACTACCAAATCAAATCAAAAATAACTTTTCTTAATTAATGGAAAAATCAAACCAATAATTTCCTTTAAATTTCTAATAAATTTTCTTATATGGATCAATTTGGTATGTATAGATAGTTTAAATTGACCCAAACTTTTAAAAGAACTAATTAGATTATGCACAGACAACCGAACTATTCAATGTAGGCGGGATGCCTTAATTAAACTTTTTATTCACATTAAACTAGCAGGGGCTAAATCTGACTCCCTAGTTGTGAGTTATGACTAAATTGAAAGAAAAATAGTCCTTCCGTAGAAGTCTAACAAATTTACTATTTGAGGGGACTATCTGTATACGGTTAAAATCGGCCCCACCCGATTTTACTATTTAATCAAGACCGGGAGGTTGCATCGAAGGACGGTCTCGTAACGGAACAGACTAAATCACGAGGATAAGGTACTGAGTTCGGAATCGAGATACCTGTCGAGATCGAGGCTAGTAGCGATCGAAGCCAAATGAGACAGACATCGAGGAAGATCAAAGATAGCACAATAACAAAAAGGCGAGATATCCGTGACTGGTCGAGGATCATGGCGTAAATCTCGGAACGGATCAAATCAGAAACGGTTAATTAGCTAATCATGGGGTTTCCTTCTGTAATTAGAATTATACCATAAGTGAAATTCATCTACTATTTAAAGGGGGGTTCTAATCATTTGTAACACACATAATTCACAGATATCAAAGCAATATAATTATCTTTCTCGTATATACTATTGTTCATCAGGTTGTTATATTTTAATTGTTCTTGCATCAACCAGTTCGAGGGTATCCAAACTCGAGGGTTGAGTTTCATTCTACCACTAATTTGCTTTACTTTATAGTTCATTTCTGTTATTAATCTTCATATTTATCAATTGGTATTAAGTGAAATCACGTGTTATTAGAATCACATTATAAGTTTAATTATTATCCAATTTTAAGGGTAGCAGAGCTTGTCCAGAAAGAGCAACATGCTTCAACGGATAAGGATCAAATCATCAATATGCTGCTAGAGGCATCTAAAATCAACACACACGACCAAGAATTGGTATGTCAAAGCCAATCTGACATGACTTTACTCATTACGAAATGTGTAGAGAATATAAAAGAAGAAAGTAGTGCCTCTCTTGAGTCCTATAAGCATCAGGTCGAGTCCTTTGAACAGATCCAGAGTAATTTGTACCTCAAGGATCTGGAATTGAGGCACCATGGTCAAATACTCACAGAAGTGACGTCAGATAAAGTAGAGTTGAATAAATTGTCAAACCATTCGGTCAAGGTTACCAAGAAGCTCACTAAACGGATTGAATCGCGAGAAAAAATTTTTACGGGAAAAATAACAATATAGCCGTCCCAGGGATCGAGGCGCCTCAGGCTGATCTCGAGGGAGCACCAATTGCAAATTCCGTCGATGTCAGTTCACATGTCGCCCTAAATGCAAATTTGGGTGTTGATCCCGAAGGTAGCGTACGCATGGAGGTTCGATCAGGTGGTCGAGGTACGCAGGGCAGAGAAGATGGTGAAGTTAGCCTCCAATTGATATTCGAAATATTACAGGCTCAACAAGCCGCTATAGCACAACTACAAAATTAGCGCCGAATACCGAGTAGGATCGAACCAGAAGTCGTCCACAGGACCGAGCCTGTGTCGGAAAGGTCGAACGTCAACGAATCGGGGATTGACCTCGCCATTATGAAAATTCTCGAGGAGCTCACTAAACGGATTGAATCGGGAGAAAAGAAAATCGAGGCAAATGACAAGAAAGTTGAGACATACAACTCCTGGATTGACCAAATACCGGAGGCACCGCTGATTCTAAAGGGTATGGATTCAAAGAAATTTGTACAAAAGCTTTTTCCTCCAAGTGCGACTCCGAAACCCATTCCGAAGAAATTTCGAATGCCAGAAATTCCTAAGTACAATGGGACCTTCGACCCTAATGAGCATGTCACTTCTTATACATGTGCAATAAAAGGGAAAGGTTGACCAGTGGAACTAGCGAGATGTATGTCTTATCCCTATGGCCATTCATGAAATGGGGAATGGATATCGTCGGTCCTCTACCATCGGCCCCAGGTAAAGCTAAATTTATTTTGCTTATGACTGACTATTTCTCTAAGTGGGTTGAAGCACAAGCTTTCGAGAAAATTAGAGAGAAAGAAGTCATAGACTTCATCTGGGACCACATTATATGCCGATTCGGGATGCCTGCCGAGATCATATGCGATAATAGAAAGCAATTCGTCGGCAGCAAAATGACAAAGTTTCTCGAAGATCACAAAATAAAAAGGATCATGTCGACGCCATATCATGCTAGTGGGAACGGACAGGTCGAATCGACAAACAAGACCATCATTCAAAATCTAAAGAAACGATTGAACGACGCTAAGGGGAAATGGAGAGAAATATTGCCCGAAGTCTTTTGGGCGTATCGAACAATATCAAAATCCAGTACGGGGGCAACACCGTTCTCTTTAGTATATGGCGCCGAAGCTCTGATCCCGGTTGAAGTTGGGGAACCTAGCGTCAGGTTTCGATATGTAACGGAAGAGTCAAATCACGAGGCTATGAATACAAGACTCAAATTGCTAGATGAAAAACGGGAAGCCGCCCTCGTTCTAATGGCCGCACAGAAACAACGGATCAAAAGGTACTACAATCGAATAGCCAATCTTCGACACTTTAAAATCTAGGACATGGTTCTGAGGAAGGTCACTATCAATACTCGAGACCCAAACGAAGGAAAACTTGGTCCGAACCGGGAGGGACCGTATCAGGTCCTCGACATCATTAGAAAAGGATCCTATAAACTTGGCACGATGAACGGCGAACAATTACCAAACAATTGAAACATATCACTCCTCAAACGATATTACTGCTAAGGTACAACTTTCTCCATTTTCGTTTATATTTTATAATAATCATTTCCAGGTGTTTAATCGAAGACACCAAAGGATTCTTCAAACACAACGTCCTTAGGTCTGAAAGCATGCGTTGCACTCTTTTTTCCTTAGACCGGTGTTTGTCCCAAATGGGTTTTTCCGGCGAGGTTTTTAATGAGGCAACCATTGTTCGTGCTAACTTAGAGCAATTCAACAATATCCGAGACTTCTTTATAATCAACCTCGAATACTGGGGGGCATCACCCTCAGATAGTTACAAGACAGATTCTTCGTGTCGACAGGGACCCGATAGCTAAACGACCAAACGGTCAAATGAACCGTGTCCATGTAGATTACTTGAGCCCTAATAGCAAAACATGTACGCATGTATAATCTATTGAAAGAAGTATTTTTCCTTACCAGATGTTCCATGCCTTAGAGAAATTTATACTTTACAATTTCATACTTATGATCTATTATGGAAACTGGCTTACGGGCCGATCACAACTGAAGTTCAAACAATTTACCCTATACTCGGGGACTGCCGTCCAAAATATCGACATGATCAAATTACTAAACTTAGAAATCGTAAGATCTTAAAAAGGAAATCCTCCATTTTATAGGCCACGGCCACCGCACTCGGGGACTGATACTTTGAACGAATTCGAAGTATAGCAGGAAAACAAGCCTAAGGGGAAAATCCCAAACTAAAGGCTACAACCAAATTAAGACAGTTTGGAGACGTCCGAATTCCGTTATAAAACAGGCCTTCAAATATTCTCATAAATCAGTTAATAAAGGTAACCCTCGGCTGAATTACTAAGGGTCTCGATAATATCAACCCTCAAAAAACCCTAAGGGGTATCGAATTATTCGAACTCCCGGACAATTTCTTGCTAAGGCATAACAAAGCAAAGGATTTCCATAACACCAATCCTCGAAAAACCTAATGGGTACAAATTTATCTCGTTCTAAGGCATGATAAATTTTTATGATTAATTTTTGAAGCCGAAAAAAGGGAAAAGCCATTCTTTTGAGGCCATATAGGCCTAATTCAAGAGCCTAAGGGCCATTTTATTTTTTGAGTTCGAGAAATCGTCCTTACTCAACTAAAACCTAAGGGTCACTCTACTTCGAGCTCGAGCAAGTACTCACTCGATTTTAAAAATTACACTGGTCCGACTTCGGTCTAGTTGCCTAAAGTCCTAAACTTGCGAGAAAAATCTCTATAAGGCATGAAGGCATGAATGAAATAGAATTTTCACGAGGCAGGAAATAGAATAAAGACAAGTCAAAGAGAAAAAAGATCTTTTATATATACAAAAATATTTACAAGGACCGATCATGGTCCCGCACAAAAACAAATCAAAAAAGAAATAATGTCTTTCTTCCTTCTTTAGCCGTTGAATCACATCCACAGGCAGGGCAATGATGTATTTCTTCGATTTACAAACCAGATCCTTTTCCTCTTCTTATCCTTCGCCGGTTTCGGAACCGGGGTCGAAGTCTCCTCCTCACCAGATGGGGGCCTCATGACCGCATCCTTGCCCAGGCCTATACACGAGAAAATTGAATAAGTAGAAGAAGAGCATCTTAATCAAATCATCAAATACATAAAAAGTGGGTTTACCATGATTCTTGGCCTCCCATTGATCCTTTGCTAAATCGCGCCATGAGCGCTCGGCGTATGTAGAGGATGAGGCCAGGTTCCGAACCCAGCTTTCGAGGCCGGGAATCGTACGGGGTATCCAAGAGACCGCTATATCATGGAAAAAGACATTAATGGGAAAAGACAAAGGAACAAATAATACATGGAAGCTAACAGTGAGACGGTACTTATGATTCATGTTCCATTTCTCAGGAAATGGCATCTTCTCATCTGGTATTCGGTCGGAAGTCCTCACTCAAACGAACCAGCCCATCCAGCCTCGATCCTTGTCCTCGTCTATGCTCGAGAACAGTACTTTGGTAGCCCGACGTTGGAGTTTTATTAACCTGCCTCGATAGAGGCAGGGGCTATACAATCTGATAAGGTGATCGAGGGTGAAAGGTAGCCCCTCGACTTTGCCCACGAAGAATCGAAGCAGAATAACAATTCGCTAAAAGGAAGAATGGATTTAGTCTAGGGCTATTTGATATTGACGGCAAAAATCAATGACGAAAGAGTAAGTGTAAACACTTAGAAACCCTTCCACATGGGTGGTGATGTTTTCTTCGGGGGTCGGGATCACCACCTCTGTGCCCTCCCAGTTGCAGTCTGTCTTTACTTGCTTAAGGTATCTCTCAGTTATCGAGCATATATACCTCGACATTGGATCGCATCGACCAGGAATCGACGAGGCTTTATCGGTCTTGAAATCGGAGTTTAGCGCGCACCCCCCAGGAATGCATTCCTCAAGATGGGGTTCCACCGGCATTTTTTCACCGGCCGGTTGAGAAGATAAAGCAACCTCTTTGTGTGGTACCATTTTTGATGCTTTTTCCATTTTTGTGCAAGTTTGAAGAAGAGGAAGATAATAAGACTTGACGTTTGAGAAAGGATTAACAACAAAACCTGATGATTTGTAGAAGGGAAGAACTTAAGATATGTAAAAGCTTTGGAGAACAGAAGAAGTGAAAGTAAAGTTTGAATCAATGAGAAATAGGTCTATTTATTGGATTCACGGCGACGGTTCAAAGGCACTAGTGGCCGACCACCAACTGACACTCATTAATGACTTGGGGAACTGTACCGACGGAACGTTTCGGTCACTCCTGTCGCTTACGTCATGAGGATGACGTCATGACAGGTCGAGGTAGAAAATCGAAGGCTCAATTCGTTTCTTGTCATTTCACTCCAAAAAATGAGGGGACTATCTGTATACGGTTAGAACCAGGCCCACCCGATTTTACTATTTGACCAAGACCGGGAGGTTGCGCCAAAGAACGAACTCATAATGGAACAGACTAAATCATGAGGATAAGGTACCGAGTTCAAAATCGAGGTACCTGTCGAGATCGAGGCTACTAGCGATCGAAGCCAAATGAGATATACATCGAGCAAAATCAAAGATAGCAATAACAGAAAGGCGAGATATCCGTTACTGGTCGAGGATCATGGCGTAAATCTCGAAATGGATCAAATCAGAAATGGTTAATTAGCTAATCATGGGATTTTCTTCTGTAATTAGAATTATACCATAAGTGAAATTCTTCTACTATTTAAAGGGGGGTTCTAATCATTTGTAACACACATTGTTCACATATATCAAAGCAATATAATTATCTTTCTCGTTTATACTATTGTTCATCAGGTTGTTATATTTTAATTGTTCTTGCATCAACCAGTTCGAGGGTATCCAAACTCGAGGGCTGAGTTCCATTCTACCACTGGTTTGCTTTACTTTATAATTTATTTATGTTATTAATCTTCATATTTATCAATTGGTATTAAGTAAAATCACGTGTCCTTAGAACCACATTATAAGTGTAATTGTTATCCAATTTTAAGGGTAAACGGTAGTTTGATTCGACACGGAGTTTAAGGAAAAACAAACTTTTGAAACTTGTGGTCTTAAAAGGTAAAAGCTTTGTGTGGCCATATGATAATTATGGATTTTGACCACTTATTAGTACCTTTTTACTTTTGTTTTAGTCCTGAAAGTATCGATTTATGTTCCCAAAACTAATGAAAGTGTTGCCTTGAATGAATGTTGAAAATTTGGGCTCTTATGAAGAAATCCGATTAAAAAAAGAATGTTCCGACTCCCAAGGCAAGAAGCGGCGCAACACACAAGAAGTGTGGTCCGCAGAAGCAAGTGCGGACCATAGAATTTCCTTGACGGCCGTAGAAGTGGTGAAGAAGCCCTGCAATACTTTAAGCAAAAGTGCGGACTGCACATGGATTGTGCGGTCGTAGAACATAGCCCGTACTGACAAGAACTCAAAAAGTTCATAGAGTGGAAATGACGAAGACTGAATCCTTGCCTGAAGTGCAGACCGCACAACAATTGTGCGGCCACAGAAGATGCATTGCTGCCGCAGACCAAATTGTGCGGCTGTAAAATCCAGTTCCTTGCAAGACCAAGTGTTGATACCCAATTTTTCCCTCATATATATATATATATATATATATATATATACACACACACTTTCAAAATAGTACGTATGCATCATCATTTAGTTTATAAGCATATACAAGCATGTTTCACATTTTTCTTTCTTTCATAATTTTTAAAGGCTTTAATTCAATTTATTTCTGTATTTTTTATGATATAAATATCTAATAATTACCCTCCAAATTATTTTTATGATTATTTAATTATCTAAACTTATCATTTATACCAATATGAGGTTTTAAATATTTTCAGGGCATTTCTTGTAATTACATTTGCATTATTCAAGGCTAAATTGCACATTTTGCAATAATAGCCCATATGCATGTATAATTATATTATTTATGCAGAAAATAACTTTTTATATTTTTATAATATTAAATAATTATTTTTAATTATTTTCATGCACAAATGATATTTTTTGTTATTTATTTATTATGTTTTTATAAATTATTTATTTATTAAAATTGGGTATTTAAAATCTAGCCCTAAATTCCTTCAAATTTCAGACCTAACTATCCAAACATAGCCCAATTACCCCTGGCCCAAGACCAATTAACCCAACCCTATACCCGATCGTGACCCGTTTAACCACCCGACCCAAAACCCTTTTAAATCGTGGCTGTTGATCTCTGAGATCAACGGCCCACATTACACCTTTCCTTTTTAATTATACCCAAACCCCTAACCCTAAATCATTCCATACCGCCCGCCGCCCTTAAATCCTCTCATATCTCATCTCTCAAACCCTAACTGTCTTTCCCCCAATTTTCTCTCCTAATACATGGGATTACGTAGTTGTTTCTTGCCATATTCTACTTCCCCCTGGTACTGGAACCTTCTATATACCACTTTCCTAAACATGGCAATCAGATCTCATCAACTTCGAACCAAAGCTGGTTCAGTTCCTTGACCTTTTCCGTCTATGTTCATTCTTGTTCTTTTATGGTATGAATCTCTGTGTATTTCTGTGATTCTTACTCACCCTAAAATTAGGGTTTCACATTCTTTTAAATCGAACCAAGCCTGGTTCAATTCTTGGATTTTAAAAGGTATTTCTGTGTATGTTCGTCTTATTCTATGCAGCATGTGATTTTTACCTTTTATTTATTTTAGATTTCTGCCGATTTGTGTACTTTACCTAAAATTAGGATTTTGAAATTTTCTCTTTTCCTTACTGATTTCAATTTCTTTCCTTTCTCGTGTTTGATTGATGATTTTCCTTGTTTCGATGTTAATTTCTACTACTATATAAACCCCTCCCCATTCCCCTTTGAGACAGACTTGAATCGTGAATGTTTACTAAAAAATAGAATTTATCGCTCTTTGTTCTCTAAATACTCTTGTTCTATATTCTGGTTCCTGGCCGGCTGAAAGCCAAGGCCAGAAATTCTGGGTTCTTGCTACTGTGGACTTTGTTCTTTCTTGGTTTTCTCTTAACTGGTGAGTTGCTGAACTTTTCACTTCATTCCTATTTACGTGTCATTTGCATATGTTTTCGCTTCTGAAGATTGTTGTTTAATGTGTTTCTGAGCTATTCTTGTATGCAATCCTGATTGCTTTACTTTAATTTTTGGTCTCTCTAATCTTCACTTCATTATGTTGGTAATCTGAAACATGCCTAAGCCAAATTCGTATAATCAAGATTTTCTTAATTTTATTTAGCCAATGTGTTACTGCTTGACATATCTTTGGTGTTTAATTCTGCTTAAGGTTGTCCATTCTGTTAATCGAATATGCTCCATATGCATAATTTGAATTTCCTTTAGATTAACTGGTCTATTAGGTCAGATTTGAATGCTTACACTTACTGTATGACATGAGTTTATCTTCCCTTTCTGTTCTGAATCTTTATAATGGCAATCTTGCGTAGGTATTATGTTTTAATTCTGTGTCAAGATCCTGATCTATCAATCATGACTAGTTCTCAGTTAATATATCCCTTAGCATGTTTTGGCTCACTTGATCCACCAGTATGTTATCATAATTTGTGCTTCCCTACTATGTCTAAATGCTGTTCTGCTACCTGATGTGAAGTTAACATGGTTATCTTGTGACACTAGCATCTGTACTTAACATAATTTGGACCTTTTCCCTATTATTATTCTGTGTACTCTAATCCTGTAAACCTGCTTGTTAATGTGTAACTACTTATGCACTAGGTGTTGAAATTGTTCTTCTAAACCTTACTAAATGTGTTCTTAAAACCTACAGCCTGTTTTATTATTTACTTTATGTGCCCAACTTGACTATTTTTGTACCCTTCAGTTCTGTCCCTCAGCTATTGTAAACTCTCCCTCATTATCATTTATGTTATTCTGAACTCCTTATTCCTAGCCGGCCGAAAGCCAAGGCTATCAAGGCTCTTGCCACTGACCTCCCTAGTGTGAACACTGCTCAGGGTTCATTTGATACCCTTGTGAACTCTAACACACTAGGATTTGGTCCCTAATATTTCCTCTGAACTGTCTCTGTTAACCCCCTAGTGTGAGCACTGCCCTAGGTTCTTGAAGCCCTTGGGAACTCTGAC
The DNA here is from genome assembly GCA_000715115.1 of Nicotiana otophora. NCBI lineage: Eukaryota > Viridiplantae > Streptophyta > Magnoliopsida > Solanales > Solanaceae > Nicotiana > Nicotiana otophora. The sequence goes on along the minus strand of AWOL01S0007957.1, from coordinate 158,506 downwards.
ATACTAGGGCCTTGGTTCTATATGCTCAACTCTATTTTGTGCCCACTAGGTAAATCACTCAATTCCTGGCTGCCTTATGTCCATGAAGATGTAATTTTGGGATGTTATGAACTATGAGAATGAAGGCCCGACCTGGCCAGGTGTATTTTTGGGCATGTTGTAGGCTCCCTATAGCTATTCTACTTTGTAATTTATTCTATTCATTCTGGGTCTGTAATAATTCTTGTCATGAAATTTTGGGGTATTAGTAAAATTGGGAAAAGGGTTTATCTTACACTTGCATTAAAACGGGTAGAAATCCTGCCTATAGGTTCGTTACTTAGCTAAAATGTGTTATTATGCTCAAACATGTTCAGTTGTCTTCTGTTAGAAATCATGCCTATAGGTATTCTATTTTGCTCAAAACGTGTCACTTTTCAGTTATTATAGAAATCTTGCCTATAGGTATCCTATTATGCTCAAACATGTTCTATTATTATGTGTTAGCAATCCTGCCTATAATTTCTTCATTTGGTTCAAATGTGTTCTACTTCTGCTTGCTAGAAACCATGCCTATAGGATATTTAATGATGAATGTCTCAATGTGCGCATAGGACTCTGTTTACATGCGGCTTAATCTACTGATTTAGATGTCTTGCCTATAGGATCTAAAAATTAGTTTTAATTATAGAAATCATGTCTATCGGGTCTGAATTAGTCTTAATTACCGCATTGCTCATTTCTTCAACACTGTGCTAATCATCACTATTAGATACCATGCCTATAGGACTCGATTAAGCAGTTCTAAACACATTCTTGTGATTGTCATTGTCAGTTGCTGCGAGAATCACTTAGGGATCATGACTATAGATTTAATCTCTTATGCTTGTAATCAGTAGGCAACTATGTAGGCTGTAAAAAATTGTATTAAATGGTAAAGGCTTGTAAAACTGCTTGCTTATGAAATCCAGAATCACAAAGAGATCCTGCCTATAGGATTCTGCAAAATTATTAAAATCTGCAACTATCAATATGAATCAGTTTGCGTGCATTTGTTGTTTAAGTGCAGAGGCTAACTTGAGCTCGTATTTGCTTATACGTGAAAGTCCAAATTGTTTTGCATGTCGTCTAGTCTTTTTTCTTGTTGAGCAACGTAAGTTAAAGTCTAGAACCACTCCGAAATAGAGGTCTAAATGCCTCCTGGACTATAGGCATGAGACGGGTAGTGCACGCATAGGGCACGATTTAGAATCAACTAGTGCACTTTAGGTAAACAACTTAAAGATAGTAATCGGGTAGCAGGAGATGATAGTCTGTGCCCGCTGAATAATATGAGTAACACCCCACCTCGATGGAGTTACGAAGTATTATTTATGTTGCACGGGGTGATCCTTTAGGCTAAAACACTTAGGACCCCCCCCACCTTTGTTTAAAAGTCAATCACTTTTATTTTCCCAATTTTTGTCTCTTCTCCTTGTTTAGACTAATTCATATAATTTGAGTTCGGCCGGGACCCACCGTTGTAGAGTGCCTAACACCTTCTCCTCGAGGTAATTTGAGCCCTTACCTGATCTTTGGTGACGTAACTGGTTAATCAAGCGTTATCTGCAAATAGGTGCCCTAACGCACCTTAAAACTCTTTAGGTGGCGACTCTTCTCTCTTAATACCCTTCCTTTAAAAGAGTTGTCACGACGTCGAAGCCCGATTTTGCGAGAAATAAGGGGCGCGACAGCATGGCGACTCTACTGGGGAATATATTTTAGGCTCATACCATTGCAAACTTGGTCTATATGAATTAGTCTCTCCCGATAAACGTGTCTTTATTATTTTGCTGTTACTTGAATATCCCGCTCCCATTTTTCCCTTTTATTGCTACATGCACACCTTCTTCCCTATTTTCCATTTATATGAACTCATACGCAACTCTTCGCTTAATTTGGTTACAATGTGCATTTCCCCTTTATTTCCTAATCATGTTCACTGGATCCAAACTTTTAAAATTTGCTATATCACGTTTCCCCCAATCCTTACCCCTTTATTTGCTTTATTACAATTCTTTCACATTACGCGAACTAACTTCTTCCCTATTTTGTTTTTTATGTCTTTACATTTATTTAATACTGTATTTACTTCTTTCATCATGTAAAATACTTGACAACGTGTTATTTTATCTTTACATAAAGCATGCTCCGCATCATATTCCACTCGTGCGTACTTAATACCATAGCGACACTTGATGAGTGTCCGCGCTCTTCCTAAAATCATCCTTTTAAATTTGGAAAGGCTTATGTGCGGTCAAACTAGTCGATCAGTGGTGCAATCGACGGTTCCGTGCCTTTTCCTCTCAAGGTTTTCACTTGAGGGTACCAGTTTAAACTCTTCTAGAAACTCCCATTCTGATATTAACTGTGCATGCATCATGTCTAAACCTAGTATGGGTTAGAATACTATCCGCGTGATAAACTTCTAAGGCAAACCTTGTCCAAAGCCCATCGGGATTTCCATAATCCCAACGGGCACAATCATGATGTGTGCATTATTTGGAGAAAACGTGCCGATATGCTAATCATTAATGCGTAAATAGTCGAATCTGGAGGGGGAAAGGGCTAACTTCATCTGTTTTGCAGAAATGAGGCACGAAGTCCCCAGGGTCGGCATGGTTCGAAGTATCCCACCTTTGTTGTTAGATTGGTGGTAAAATCCTTCGCCAAGCGACAAAAACCATGCGAAAAGAGTTCTCGGGAATTTACCTTCTTTGTTAGACATTCAACCAAACAATGTTCTGATTGAGGCTGCTGCTATGTTCTGGGATGAGAAGAGGGCTATTTTCTGTTTCGGTGACACATAAATGACTCCCCTTCTAGAGGAAATAAGAGGCTTTACTGGGCTTCCCTGGGACAGCCCTGATCTGTTGGTACCGGAAAATTGCATTTCTCGAGGTTTTCTGAAAATGATTGGTTTTAGAAGGAATGATGAGTTAGTCTGCCTGAAGAAGTCTTACATACCATTCGACTTCCTTTACGAGCGTTATGGGCACAGTAAGTCCAACCGTCTTTATCATGATGAATTTTCTATTACCTCTCTAGGTTGGACTCATCGCCGGGTTTTTGTGTTCATCGTCTGTGTTCCGGGGATGCTGGTATTCCCAACACAAGGAGAAATGATTCACACTCGCTTAGCTATGGTTACTAAGACCCCAATGGAAGGAATTGAGGGACAGACTTACACTATTGTCCCAATGATCGTAGCGGAGATATACCGAGCCTTGGACCATTGCAAGAAAGGATATAGGCATTTTGAGGGTTGCAATTTGTTACTACAAATATGGCTGTTGGAACATCTTCAACGGGGACAATACCGTCAAGAATTTCCGCGGCGACCATGGAATGACCACATAGCTTTTCCCATCCGAAAAGAATGACGTTTATCCCGGATAGGTTTGCACAACTAGGAAATGCTGGGGGTTGGGTACACTTCTTTTGCAATTTGATTGACGACAAAGTCCATTGGATGTTCGAGTGGTTCCCTACTAGCAAATTCATCATCGGGTCAAGAGATGTTCCTCATCTAGTGCTAATCGGATTAGGGGGTATCTATCCTTATGCTCCTATCAGAGTCATGAGGCAAGCTGGGAGAAAACAGGTTATACCACGAGTTTCCAAAATTGTTCATTACAAAGAAGTTTTCCAAGGGAATGTCATTCGATGCAAGTTCGAGGCACATCACATGTGACATCAAAAGATTATTGTGGAGAAAGATACCATCGAGCCAAACAGGTATCATGCCGACCATGTGTACTTCTACCCATCATGGTTGGTTGATGACATAGCAGGAGAGGTCAAGCCAGGGGTTGATTTGAGGAATAGGGTCATAGACAACGTTGCTGAAGCACAAGTCAAATACAGGAGGTTGCGCAAAAGGGTCTTTGAATCTGAGTCCAGGCATTTGGAACAACATAAAATGGACATGGAAGCAATCAATGAATGGAAGGGAATCTCTACTAAATCAACAGAAAGGTTGGAGTATTTGGAGCATGGTTTGATGGAACTTGAGGGAAAGATGAGGAAAAGGGTCTCGGATTGCCAGAACGCAGAGGACAGTGAAGGAGGACATCTAGCAAGGGCGTATCTGCTATTGGACATGCACGACCTGGGGAATCTGATTCACGGGGCTAAGAAGGCCAAGCTTGGAGAAGGTCCATCTGGGACCAAGTATATTAGGGGTGATGTTTTCTAGATTTGTTTTAGAATTTGATTGTAGTAAGGCAAATGCCACTAGTGACTCTTTATAATTATTGTCGTTTTAGTAGAGATTTGATCTATTTATCATATTAATGAAATGATGCAGTTATCGACATTGAGTTTTCTCCAAAGTTATATGTCGCTAGGCCTACCTCGGGCACGATGAGGTCCCCAAATTAGAACGCGAATTCCTCAATACGTGTTTAAATATCATAAATATCCTTTCAATACTCTTTACTGACTTGTTTACCTTTTGTTCTTCTTCTTTTCTTTGTTTATTTCCATCCCCTAAGGTTGATTTGGGTATACTGGCATCATCGACATCTCATACCAGATCTAGAAGTCCTCCACCTCCTCCTCCTCCAAGTGATCCTAAGAATAAAGGAAAGGCTAAGATGGATGATCTGAGCGGTATCAGGAAAGACAACGCTACACATGCAGAGAATGTGGAGACTTCGGATGGTCGAGATACTCTGGCACAGAACGACTTGGTTTTGCGATTAGAGCAAAAGATACTGGAGTTACAAGGGGAACTTGAGCAGGTCCGTAACTTGGCAAACCTTTCCCTTACCCTGAATGTTCCCGACATCAACCAACAAAACGTCCAAAACTCAACACCTCCTCAAAACACACAAAACTAGCACCCACAAAATCCTCCCGCACCTCATCAATACGCCGTGCCTCCCCAAAATCCTAATCCTCCACCAGTACCAACTCCTCCACAGCATCATCATCATCTGACCCAGTACCCACAAACTACCACATACCACACCTCTCAGAATGCACCACAACCTACTCCTGACCCGCAAACCTCAACCAATGACCACCATTACGTTCATATTCTCGGAGTCCACCATAGCAATCCCATATATGTGAAAACCTTACCCCACACCCCACAATAGACCCTATATATACCCGAATCCACCGAGAAGGACCTGCTCATCAAGAACATGGCAGATGAAGTCAAAACTTACCGGTAAGGTTCAAAATGTCGAAGGGGGCAAAGGCGTTGAGGGTTTGAATTATGAAGATTTATCTATACAGCCGGACGTAGAACTGCCAGAGGGTTATAAACCTCCCAAGTTCGAAATGTTCGACGGAACAGGTGATCCGAAGGTGCACTTGAGAACATATTGTGACAAGCTTGTAGGAGTTGGCAGGGATGAAAGAATCCGCATGAAGCTGTTCATGAGAAGCCTCACTGGAGACGCCCTGTCTTGGTACATCAGTCAGAACCCAAAGAAATGGGTTAATTAGGTAAGCATGGCATCGGATTTCATGGATCGGTTCAGGTTTAACACAGAAAATGCACCAGATGTTTTCTACATCCAAAATCTCAAGAAGAAGCCAACGAAAACTTTCCGCGAGTATGCTACTCGGTGAAGGTCTGAAGCTGCAACAGTAAGGCCAGTGGTGGGAGAAGAACAAATGAATAAGTTCTTCATCAGAACTCAGGATCCGCATTACGAAAGATTGATGGTTATTGAAAACCATAAATTTTCTGATATCATCAAGTTGGGAGAAAGAATAGAAGAAGGGATCAAAAGCGGAATTGTGACAAAGTTTGAACCACTCCAAGCCATAAATAAGGCCCTGCAGTCAGGAGGTATCTCCAAGAAGAAAGAAGTAGGTACAATAATGGTAGCCCAAGGTCTGAAGTCTCCTCTCACATACCAAACACCTCCACCCACATATCATCCTTCACCTCTCAGATACCGACAACCTGCCACCACTTACCATACCTATAACACCCAACCCGCATACTACCACTCACCACCAGCCCGCCAAAACTACCAAAAATCTAGACTAAATTTCGACCGCAGACCACCCAGATAATACACCCCAATTGCTGAACCAATGGACCAACTGTACGAGAGACTGAAGGTTGCCGGTTATATCACTCTCATTTTCGCTGTCGCCATGGAAAATTCCTCTCAATGGGTCAATCCAAATAAGACATGTGCCTATCACTCAGGCATGAAAGGCCATACTATTGATGAGTGTCATACTTTGAAGGATAAGATTCATACATTAATCGACACCAAAGTCATACAGGCAAAGGAGGCTACGCCCAATGTCCGTAACAATCCTCTCCCGGATCACAGGGGCGGAGGGGTAAACATGATAGAGACCGATGAAGAATGGGACTCAGAGGGGTCAATTAGACTCATTCGAGAAGGGGATAATCTTGAAACATCTCCAGTCACTCTCACACCTATTATTGTACAAACGCAGGCACCAATTGAAGTTGAGGTAGCTGCACCAACTCCGTTTGAGGTTGAAGTAACAACACCCTTCACCGTGATGGTAGAACCTACACCGTATTATAAGTCTAATGCTATACCATAGGATTATGTTGCAGAAGCAAGAAGGAATGGAAAGGGGAAAATAGAAGAAACTGGTGAAGCACAAGGTATGACCAGAACTGGTAGGGTTTACAAGCCTAAGCATTGGGGGGAACGAGTAAAGAAGCCGTTTTCAGGCAGCCCATCATTGAAACCGGCCCGAATGATCTTTGGAGAAAGGTGAAAGCAAGGGAGTATTCTGTGGTTGATTATTTGAACAAGACCCCTGCTTAGACATCCATTCTATCACTACTGCAGAATTCTGAGGCGCACATGAATGCGTTGATGAAAGTGTTGAATGAGGCTTATGTACCCAACAACATTACTAGTGGAGAGATGGCCAATATGATAGGACAAGTATTGGAAAGCCACAAGATCACTTTTCATGAAGACGAGCTACCACCAGAAGGACTAGGTCACAACAGAGCACTGCATATCACAGTGTAATTTGAGGATAAGTTCATTGCCAGAGTCCTGATAGATGGGGGTTCGAGTCTTAACATATGTCCACTAACTACTCTGAAAAGATTGGGTAAAGGCCTGCACGATATACGAGCAGGAATTATGAATGCGAAAGCATTTGATGGGTCTCAAAGGGCCATAATTGGGGAATCTAACCTCAGCCTACAGATGAGCCCAACCTGGTCTGATGTTGAATTTCAAGTGTTGGACATATCTGCTACCTACAACCTATTGTTGGGATGACCTTGGATACATGCCGCTGGGGCCGTAGCTTCTACTCTACATCAGGTCGTGAAGTTTGAGTGGAACCATCAGGAAGTGATCATCCATAGGGACGGAAATAATCCCATTTACACCAGTCAAACTGTTTCGGTCATCGAGAATAGAAGGAAGTTGGGTGGAGAAACATACCATCTCATCGAGCGCGTCAATGCAATTGAAAAGGACAAATGGTGGAGCAGTAAGATAGAAGTCATATTGGCATAGACATGGTATGAGCCTGGCAAAGGTCTTGGTAAGAATCTCCAAGGGATCACCAAACCAATACAACTAAAGCGTCACGGCACAACTTTTGGGCTTGGGTATGAATACACCTAGCACGAGTATCAGATTTGGTCGCCACCATGGCGTGGTCCTTATTACCCTCTAGGGCAACCAGTACCACATTTGAGCCAGTCATTTCACCAAGCTGACATGATGTGGGAGTCCGAAGAAGATGAAGTTCTAGCCGGTATAAGAAATTTGTTTCTAGATGATGAAGACATGGATTGCAGTGCGATAGTTGATGATGATGAGGAGGAAGGCTTCATTATTCAGACCGTGGAGAAGGGAGCTGTTCTCAAGAACTGGACTGCTGCACCATCAAGGGCCCATCGAGTTCCTGGGTAGCCTGGCAATTAGCATCATTTATTTTTTTAAAAACATTTATGAGCATTTAAGACATTTTCAGTATTTTGTTTCAAGCATGTTTTGTTTTGAAATAATTGCTCGGGTCATTGAGCCGTACCTCTTTGATGTTTTCAAGATTTATCTAAATGCATTGTTGTTTTTAGTATTTATTATTATTCTTTACGTTTTTTCTCTACAACATTATTATTATCTATCCCGATGAACTTACGACTGTGATATATAATGAGACAATGCAATATAAGGATGACGATTCAGAGGATCTGGAAGAGGATATAATGCCCGAGGAAATTGTCAGAGAAGTGGAAAACTTTGAAAACAAGCCTAAGTCCAATTTGGATGAGACTGAAATAGTTAATCTAGGAGACTCCGAAACAGTCAAGGAAACACGTGTAAGCATTCACCTGTCACCATCAGAGAAAGAAGAATACACTCGTTTCCTGAAGGAATATGAGGATATATTTGCATGGTCCTATGATGATATGACCGGTTTGATCACGTCCATAGTGGCTCATAAACTGCCTACCAACCCAATGTGTCCGCCGGTAAAGCAAAAGCTCAGAAAGTTCAAGCTTGATATGAGTTTGAAAATCAAAGAAGAAGTCACCAAGCAGATCAAAGCTAAGATTCTCAGAGTGGTTGAATATCCAACTTGGTTGGATAACATCGTGCCAGTTCTGAAGAAGGATAGGAAAGTCAGAGTATGCATCGATTATCGGGACCTAAATAAAACAAATCCCAAAGATGATTTTCCGTTACCCAACATACATATACTGATCGACAATTACGTCAAGCATGAACTCCAATCCTTCGTGGATTGCTTCACGGGATATCATCAGATCTAGATGGATGAAGAGGATGCCGAAAAGACAGCTTTTATCACAACATGGGGGTATACTGCTATAAAATGATGTCGTTTGGTTTGAAAAATTCTGGGGCCACTTATATGAGGGCCATGACAACTATTTTCCACGACATGATACACAAGGAGATAGAGGTATATGTGGATGATGTCATCATCAAATCCAACAAAAGTACAGATCACGTAGTAGACTTGAGGAAATTCTTTGATCGACTTCGGAGGTACAATTTGAAATTGAATCCCGCAAAATGTGCCTTCGGGGTCCTCGCAGGAAAATTATTAGGATTCATCGTCGGCCGCCAAGGAATTGAGCTAGACCCATCAAAGGTCAAGGCTATCCAAGATTTGCCACCTCCAAAGAACAAGAAAGACGTGATGAGCTTCTTGGGACGTCTTAATTACATCAGCCGCTTCATAGCACAATCAACCGTGATCTGTGAGCCGATTTTCAAAATGTTAAAGAAGGATGCCACAACCAACTGGACTAAAGACTGCCATAACGCTTTTGACAGAATCAAAGAATATTTGTCCACACCGCCAGTCCTAATCCCGCCAGAACCTAGTAGACCACTGCTACTCTATCTCTCTGTATTAGATGGGGATTTCAGTTGTGTCTTAGTACAACACGACGAGACGGGAAGGAAAGAACAAGCCATATACTATCTGAGTAAGAAGTTCACACCCTACGAAGCGCAGTATTCTTTGCTGGAATGCACTTGCTGTGCTTTGACCTGTATAGCCCAGAAACTGAGGCACTACTTCTGTGCCTATACCACATATGTCATATCAAGGATGGATCCTCTGAAGTACATCTTCCAGAAACCCATGCCTACATGGAAGCTGGCAAAATGGAAGATATTGTTGAGTGAATTCGACATCGTCTATGTGACTTAGAAGGCGGTTAAGGGACAAGAATTAGCGGATCATATTGTGGAAAATCCTATAGGAGGAGAATCGAACCACTAAAAATGTATTTTCCTGATGAAGAAGTATCATTCGTAGGAGAAGATATCGCCGAAGCCTACGACGTGTGGAGAATATTTTTTGATGGAGCCGCAAACTTCAAAGGAGTGGGTATTGGAGCCATTTTGGTGTCAGAAACATGTCAACATTATCCGGTATCTACAAAACTCAGATTTCTGTGCACCAATAATATGACAGAATATGAGGCTTTCATATTGGGGCTCAATTTGGCCGTTGACAAGAATATCCAGGAATTACTAGTAATTGGTGATTCAGATCTTCTGGTACATCAGGTGCAGGGAGAATGGGCTATAAAGAATACCAAGATATTACCATATCTATATCACATGCAAGAGATGATGATGAGGTTCATGAAGATAGAGTTTAGACATGTCCCGAGAATCCAGAATGAGTTCGCAGCCGAATTGGCCACTTTGTCCTCCATGATATAGCATCCAGACAAGAATTTCATCGACCCCATTCCGGTAAGGATTCATAATCAGCTAACTTACTGCGCTCATGTTGAAGAAGAAGTAGACGGGAATCCATGGTTCCATGATATCAAGGAGTACTTGCAAAAAAGAGAGTACCCAGAGCAAGCAAATCATACTAAAAACTNTATGGCAGAATATGAGTCTTGCATATTGGGGCTCAATTTGGCCGTTGACATGAATATCCAGGAATTACTAGTAATTGGCGATTTAGATCTGCTGGTACATCAGGTGTAGGAAGAATGGGCTACAAAGAATACCAAGATATTACCATATCTATAGCATGTGCAAAAGATGATGAAGAGGTTCAAGAAGATAGAGCTTAGACATGTCCCGAGAATCTTGAATGAGTTCGCAGAGGAATTGGCCACTTTGTCCTCCATGATATAGCATCCAGACAAGAATTTCATCGACCCCATTCCGGTAAGGATTCATAATCAGCTAACTTACTGCGCTCATGTTGAAGAAGAAGTAGACGGGAATCCATGGTTCCATGATATCAAGGAGTACTTGCAAAAAAGAGAGTACCCAGAGCAAGCAAATCATACTAAAAACTGCACGTTCCAAAGATTGTCTAACCATTTATTCCAAAGTGGAGGAATTATGTACAAAAGTACTCCAGACTTAGGATTATTACGGTGTGTTGACGCCAAGGAAGATTCCAAACTGCTCGAAGAGATACGCTTTGGAACTTGCGAACTACACATGAACGGTTTCGTTTTAGCCAAGAAGATATTGAGGGTAGGTTATTTTTGGATGACTATGGAAATAGACTAAATCAGGTATGTCCAAAAATGTCATCAGTGCCAAATGCACGCAGATATGATATGGGTGCCACCAAATGAACTCAATGCAACGAGTGCACCTTGGCCTTTTGTCGCTTGGGGAATGGACGTCATTGGACCAATCGATCCCGCCGCTTCAAACGGGCACATGTTCAATTTAGTGGCCATAGACTACTTCACAAAATGGGTCGAAGCATCATCCTACAAAGCTATAACCAAGAAAGTCGTCGCAGATTTTGTCAGAGAACGTATTGTTTGCCGATTCGGGGTTCCAGAGTCCATCATCACCGACAACGTCGCCAATCTCAACAGTGACCGAATGAAAGTTATGTGCGATACCTTCAAAATCAAGCACAAGAATTCCACAGCATACAAGCCTTATATGAATGGAGTCGTGGAGGCCGCAAACAAGAATATCAAGAAAATACTGAGGAAGATGGTAGACAACCACAAGTAATGGCACGAGAGGTTATCATTTGCCTTATTAGGATACCAGACCACAGTCCGCACGTCAACCGGGGCAACTCCTTACCTATTGGTCTACGGTACGGAAGCCGTTATTCCCGCCGAGGTAGAAATTCCCTCCCTGAGAATATTACAGGAAGCTGAACTCAGTGATGCAGAGTGGGTAATAAGTTGCTATGAACAATTAGCTCTCATTGACGGGAAAAGAATGGATGCAATGTGTCATGGTCAACTTTATCAGAGCAGAATGTCCAGAGCTTTCAACAAAAGGGTCAAACCTAGACAGTTTGCACCGGGGCAGCTGGTGCTGAAACGAATCTTTCCACATCAGGATGAAGCCAAAGGAAAATTCTCACCCAACTGGAAAGGACCCTATATGGTTCACTGAGTACTAACAGGAGGAGCACTCATACTCGCATATATGGATGGAGAGATTTGGCCAAAGCTTATCAACTCAGATGCAGTCAAAAGATTCTATGTTTAAAGCTGTTTACATTTATGCAATTGATGTAACTGAACAACGCTTGACTTAATTCCTATTTAAGAGGGGATACGTAGGCAGCCCTGTGGGTTCGGTCACAATTCAATAAAATTTTTATTTTTCCCACAATCAGAAACTGGGGCAGAATTTTGAGGAGGACCCTCAAAATTCCGGGGCAAGGTCAGCCAACGACACCGTGTGCGGAATATCCAGAAAATTGTCTGAATAACTGGGGCAGAATTTTGAGGAGGACCCTCAAAATTCTATGGCAAGAAGGTCGCAATGTCTCTGATAATGTCACAGTTACTGGTTCATCTAATTTATTTAATATTAATATGTTTTAAATAACTATGCACGCATATTTTTCGGAAAGCTTTATTTTTAGCCAGATGCTACCCATGGTAACTTGAGCAGGATTTCAATGCAGAGCAAAGCAAAGCAAGAAGGCGGAGGCACAAACCGACCTCCCTATAAAACTCACAATTTTCCTTTGGATACAGGAACAAGGAATTGCCGCAAGTACGTGCGCACCTTAGAATCACTATCTTCATAATAACAAAGCTACCGAACGCAAACATATCCCCAGCTAAGAAATACTCTGCTATCACTTGTTATCTATTCATTGCATGATACTAAGCATTGTCTCCATTTTGCATGAGGATAAGCTTTGCCTCCTTAATTGCACAAGGTTAAGCTCTGCCTTTCCTGTTGCATGAGACTAAGAATAGTCTCCCATCTTGCATGAGGCTAAGCCCTGCCTCCTCAATTGCACAAGGCTAAGCTCTGCCTTTCCTATTGCATGAGACTAAGCATTGTTTCCATTTTGCATGAGGCTAAGCTCTGCCTCCTTAATTGCACAAGGCTAAGCTATGCCTTTCCTATTGCATGAGACTAAGAATTGTCTCCCATCTTGCATGAGGCTAAGCCCTTCCTCCTTAATTGCATAAGGCTAAACTCTGCCTTTCGTATTGCACAAGACTAAGCATTGCCTCCATTTTGCATGAGGCTAAGCCGTGCCTCTTCAATTGCATAAAGCTAAGCTTTGCCTTCCCAATGCACGAGACTAAGCATTGTCTCCAAGCTTGTATGATATTAAGCATTGTCTCCAATCCTACATGAGACTAAGCATTGTCTTCAACATTGCACAAGACTAAGCATTGTCTCTAGTCTTGCACAAGACTAAACATTGTCTCTCATTGCATAACCACAAATGCTGCGCTATTCAAAACCTTGCATTATTCTCTTCTCTCAGAGCTAAGCTCTACCCCCGGTTCTACACAAGACTAAGCTCTGTCTTGTTTAATCTCAAGCATCATGTCTTTGCATCTCATGGGCTGAAGCATAGCCAAATTTTCCGAAGGCGTAATAGTCCGAAGGCATCATCCTCATAGCCGGAAGATACCATGCCATGGCTTGAGGATTTTTCAATATCGCACATCATTATTCAAAGGCATCATAGTTCAGAGGCACCATCTTCATAGCCCGAGAACATCATTTTATGGCCTGCGAATCCCCTATCTCACAATTCATGGCCCGGGACATCACGGTCTAAGGATATCATCCTCACCGTCCAAAGCCGATCTCCATTGTCCAAAGGGAATTTGCATCATGCTTAAATTTATGAAATAATCTATATGTATTTGTATGCATCGTATTTTGAGTTTGCAGGTGATCCAAGAAATAACTGTTCTCTTAACTGGAGCAATCTTCGCTCCGATTTCCATTCAACGTTCATGTCCAGCAATTATTTCAAACGTAACCAACCACCGCCTGTTACCTATTTCCATATTATAACCATTCAAATTTCCATAACCATTCCCAGATACATCCGTTTACAATCCCGCTATCGTCCTATCCAGAATATATTGTCCGTTCTTATAATAACTTCATCGGTTAGGACTACACATGGCCCGATTCCTGTAAAACCAGAGATATGTAGGCAGCTCAGAAACCAGGGTTCATCCTATACTTTTCAAAATTACCCCATTCGGTCAAAATCGGTCATCATTTCTTTAACAGGCAACTCTTTCATCCTTCCCGGGTAAAGATGGGCAGTTGTTGATACCCAATTTTTTCCTCATATTTTCATATATATATATATATATACACACACACACTTTCAAAATAGTACGTATGCATCATCATTTAGTTTATAAGCACATACAAGCATGTTTCACATTTTTCTTTCTTTCATAATTTTTAAAGGCATTAAATCAATTTATTTCTGTATTTATTTATTATATAAATATCTAATAATTACCCTCCAAATTATTTTTATGATTATTTAATCATCTAAACTTATCATTTATACTAATATAAGGTTTTAAATATTTTCAGGGCATTTCTTATAATTACATTTGCATTTTTAAGGGCTAAATTGCACATTTTGCAATAATAGCCCATATGCGTGTATAATTACATTATTTATGCAAAAAATAACTTTTAATATTTGTATAATGTTAAATAATTATTTTTAATCATTTTCATGCACAAATGATATTTTGTATTATTTATTGATTATGTTTTTATAAATTATTTATTTATTAAAATTGAGTATTTAAAATCTAGCCCTACATTCCTTCAAATTTCAGACCTAACTATCCAAACATAGCCCAATTACCCCTGGACCAAGACCAATTAACTCAATCCTATACCCGGTCGCGACCCGTTTAACCACCTGACCCAAAACCCAAAACCACATTACACCCTCCCTTTTTAATTATACCCAAACCCCCTAACCCTAAATCACCCCTAATTGAGCATTTAAAATCTAGCCCTACATTCCTTCAAATTTCAGACCTAACTATCCAAACATAGCCCAATTACCCCTGGACCAAGACCAATTAACTCAATCCTATACCCGGTCGCGACCCGTTTAACCACCTGACCCAAAACCCAAAACCACATTACACCCTCCCTTTTTAATTATACCCAAACCCCCTAACCCTAAATCACCCCTAATTGAGCATTTAAAATCTAGCCCTACATTCCTTCAAATTTCAGACCTAACTATCCAAACATAGCCCAATTACCCCTGGACCAAGACCAATTAACTCAATCCTATACCCGGTCGCGACCCGTTTAACCACCTGACCCAAAACCCAAAACCACATTACACCCTCCCTTTTTAATTATACCCAAACCCCCTAACCCTAAATCATTCCTCACCGCCCGCTGCAATTAAATCCTCTCATATCTCATCTCTCAAACTCTAGCTGTCTTTCCCCAAATTTTCTCTCCTAATCCCACCGGACATGGGATTACGTAGTTATTTCTTGCCATATTCTACTTCCCCCGGGTACTGGAACCTTCTATATACCGCTTGCCTAAACATGGCAAGCAGATCTCATCAACTTCTATCTGTCTATGTTCATTCTTGTTCTTTTATGGTATGGATCTCTGTGTATTTCTGTGATTCCTACTCACCCTAAAATTAAGGTTTCAGATTCTTTTAAATCGAACCAAGTCTGGTTCGATTCTTTGATTTTAAAAGGTATTTCTGTGTATGTTCGTCTTATTCTATGCAGCATGTGATTTTTACCTTTTATTTATTTTAGATTTCTGTCGATTTGTGTACTTTACCTAAAATTAGGGTTATGAAATTTTCTCTTTTCCTTACTGATTTCGATTTCTTTCTTTTCTCGTGTTTGATTGATGATTTTCCTTCTTTGGATGTTAATTTCTATTACTATATAAACCCCTCCCCATTCCCCTTTGAGACAGACTTGAATCGTGAATGTTTACTAAAAAATAGAATTTATCGCTCTTTGTTCTCTAAATACTCTTGTTCTATATTCTGGTTCCTGGCCGGCTGGAAGCCAAGGCCAGAAATTCTGGGTTCTTGCTACTGCTGACTTTGTTATTTCTTGGTTTTCGCTTAACTGGTGAGTTGCTGAACTTTTGTCACTTCATTCCTATTTACCTGTCATTTACATAAGTTTTCGCTTCTGAAGGTTGTAGTTTAATGTGTTTTCTGAGCTATTCTTGTACGCGATCCTGATTGCTTTACTTTAATTTTTGGTCTCTCTAATCTTCACTTCATTATGTTGGTAATCTGAAACATGCCTAAGCCTAATTCGAGTAATCAAGATTCTCTTAAGTTCGTTTAGCCAATGTGTTACTGCTTGACATCTCTTTAGTGTTTAATTCTGCTTAAGGTTGTCCATTATGTTATTCGAATATGCTCCATATGTATAATTTGAACTTCCTTTAGATTAACTGGTCTATTAGGTTAGATTTTAATGCTTACACTTACTGTATGACATGCGTTTATCTTCCCTTTCTGTTCTGAATCTCTATAATGGCAATTTTGCATATGTAATATGTTTTAATTCTGTGTCAAGATCCTGATCCATCAATCATGACTACTTCTCAGTTAATATACCCCTTAGCATGTTTTGGCTCACTTGATCCATCAGTATGTTGTCATAATTTGTGTTTCCTACTATGTCTAAATGCTATTCCGCTACCTGATGTGAAGTTAACATGGCTATCTTGTGACATTAGCATCTATACTTAACATAATTTGGACCTTTTCCCTATTATTATTCTGTGTACTCCAATCCTATAAACCTGCTTGTTAATGTGTAACTATTTATGCACTAGGTGTTGAACATGTTCTTCTAAATCTTGCTAAATGTGTTCTTAAAACCTACAGCCTGTTTGATTATTTACTTTATGTGCCCAACTTGACTATTTTTGTACCCTTCAGTTCTGTCCCTCAACTATTGTAAAGTCTCCCTCATTATCATTTATGTTATTCTGAACTCCTTATTCCTAGCCGGCCGAAAGCCAAGGCTATCAAGGCTCTTGCCACTGACCTCCCTAGTGTGAACACTACTCAGGGTCCATTTGAGGCCCTTGTTAACTCTAATACACTAGAATTTGGTCCCTAATCTTTCCTCTGAACTGTCTCTGTTAACCCCCGTAGTGTGAGCACTGCCCTGGGTTCTTGAAGCCCTTGGGAACTCTGACACACTAGGGCCTTGGTTCTATATGCTCAACTCTGTTTTGTGCCCACTTGGTGAATCACTCAATTCCTGGTTGCTTTATGTCCAAGAAGATGTAATTTTGGGCTGTTATGAACTATGAGAATGAAGGCCCGGCCTGGCCAGGTGTATCTTGGGCCTGCTGTAGGCTCCCTATAGCTATTCTACTTTGTAATTTATTCTATTCATTCTGGGTCTGTAATAATTCTTGTCATGAAATTTTGGGGTATTAGTAAAATTGGGAAAAGGGTTTATCTTACACTTGCATTAAAACGGGTAGAAATCCTGCCTATAGGTTCGTTACTTAGCTAAAATGTGTTATTATGCTCACATATATTCAGTTGTCATATGTTAGAAATCATGCCTATAGGTATTCTATTTTGCTCAAAACGTGTCACTTTTCAGTTATTATATAAATCTTGCCTATAGGTATCCTATTATGCTCAAACATGTTCTATTATTATGTGTTAGCAGTCTTGCCTATAGGTTCTTCATTTGGTTTAAATGTGTTCTACTTCTGCTTGCTAGAAACCATGCCTATAGGATATTGAATGATGAATGTCTCAATGTGCGCATAGGACTCTATTTATATGCGGTTTAATCTACAGATTTAGATGCCATGCCTATAGGATCTAAAAATTAGTTTTAATTATAGAAATCATGTCTATCGGGTCTGAATCAGTCTTAATTACTGCCTTGCTCGTTTCTTCAACACTGTGCTAATCATCACTATTAGATTCCATGCCTATAGGACTCGATTAAGCAGTTCTGAACATATTTTTGTGATTTTCATTGTCAGTTGCTGCGAGAATCACTTATGTATCATGACTATAGATTTAATCTCTTATGCTTGTACTCAGTAGGCAACTATGTAGGCTATAAAAAATTGTATTAAAAGGAAAAGGCTTGTAAAACTGCTTGCTTATGAAATCCGGAATCACATAGTGATCCTGCCTATAGGATTATGCAAACTTATTAAACTCTGCAACTGTCAATATGAATCAGTTTGCGTGCGTTTGTTGTTTAAGTGCAGAGGCTAACTTGAGCCCTTATTTGCTTATACGTGAAAGTCCAAATTGTTTTGCATGTCGTCTAGTCTTTTCTTCTTTTGAGCAACCTAAGTTAAAGTCTAGAACCACTCCGAGATAGAGGTCCAAATGCCTCCTGGACTATAGGCATGGGATGGGTAGTGCACGCATAGGGCAC